>JAJGRW010004964.1:0-52027 GCA_025461045.1 Carex parvula
GGGCAAGATAGTATCGGGACCTTTTGTGTCAATTGGTAAAAACCTTCTCTACTACCATTAACCGATACGTGAGCTTAACGGGCAAGAGCGTATCGGGACCGCCTGTGCGTCAAGAAGGCGGTACTTCAAAGAATTTTCACACCAAATTAAAGGAAAATTTTGTTCTTCTAACAATAGTGAAATTGTTTGTGAGCAATTCCCTTTCTTTAACAGCCATTTGACATTGTTTCATTTAGAGTTGCAATCAACGGACTGAAACACACACACACAGAGGGTGGAAGGATTGGTGTAAAACCGTACGTTAAATAATATGTATGTCAAACAGGTGGTTGGAAACTAACATTAGTATAAAAATCGTATACTTGAATTGGTAAACACTAATTAGCATTTAAATAAGTATTGGCATTTTCCTTGCATTCCTGTGTGACATTGTTGAACATGTTCTGTTTTTCTATTGGCGGTGCAAGCTGTTTGATTTTGAGAAAGGGAACTACCGTTACGTACAAAGTTGGATTTTGAGAAGAATATATCAGTTATAAAGCCTTTGTCACTAATACTTAAACTATGCGGCATTAATTATGTGTACTTGTCTAATCAACTGTTGCAAAACAAAGTCATCTCATGCATACTCCCTTATATACTGGATTGAGAGCTGCTGCGATCCGAATATTGAGCACAGTAACCCTGTAATTCCTGTTTTTTCAAATCCAGCCGTCCAACTTTTAGTGCACGCATCTCAAAACAGCTGGTTTTCCTGTGCACGCATCTCGAAACAATTCGACAGCTAGATTTGGAAAAACAGGGATTGCAGGGTACTGTTCACAGTACCCGGATCGTAGCAGATTCTCACCCCTTATATACTTCCGTGTAAATCTTACCTAATGAAACCAAGTACAAGTTCATGTACTCTGGATCAGATTTGCATCTGATAGATCAATCGAATCAACTAGATTGCTTGTACATCCCTAAAACATCTACATATATAATAGTATAAAAATCACATAAGCACATAGTATATGAAAAGAAATTGGTATCCAATTCCTTACCTGCAGGCATATATGTAGATCCACCAATGTACGTATATAGGCATACAATGCACACATTGGTTATTGAGTGGGTGCCACAGAAGATCCAATTAATCTTCTTAGAGTTCCGTTTCATAGTAGTAAACTAAACATCACACGTCAACTAACTAATTATTTCACATGCATGGATTCTTCAATCTTCATCCAGCAGGCTTAATTATCTCTCTCTGCTGATAGGGTTAGCTATATTTCTGTTCCTCTAACTGAGATTAATAAATTGGTAAACAATAGGCGATACGTTAATTTTATGGGTCAAGTCGTCATTTATATTTTTGGATGCAATGGATGTGTTCTTTCAATTTTTCTACTTAAATACAAGAAACTTTAATGAGAGCTTAATGATATTGCCTTCTTAATAATGCTGAAGTTGATGTTCTCTTTATATATACAAATTAATTAGTTGACCATATCAAACAACTTCTAAAGTAGGTTTCCGATCCATTCCTAAAATATACCTCTAGAAACAACAACATTTATTTAGCAAGAATTATATGTTTAATAAATTTGTTATTTTCAACGAATACATGTAATTATAGGCCTTCTTTGCAACTTTTTAGAAGCAGGGGGTGGCAAGTGCCTCCTCAACCTCAAGCATAATGAAACTCTGCCCTGATTTTTCCATGTATATGTTGAATACAGCAAGGTTATTCCAAAGTTAAAATAAAGTTGTTTCAGGTTTATATCACACTATATATCATTTTGATGAGTTTTCTATCTACAAAATTCTGATCTTCCTCAAGAAATAGAGAATTGTGTCATATATATTTATGGCAGCAAGAAAAACAGTTATTCTCTAGGGCCAAAACAGGCACTCAATGTTCTTTAATATTTTTAATTGAAATGAACAGGTTGAAACATTCCTCTCACGTACCACCTAACAATCATTCTACATATCATTAAACTGATCTAGAATAGGGAAAGCTGAAGTAATCATGCCATCCAAGTCAATTACAACTTGAGCTTCCCTTTGCCACTATATAAGCACCATTAGTACCCCTGCCTCTTTCATGCAGTGCACAAACAACAGATCCTTTTTAACATGGAATCAAGAGCTTATCCACTGCTTTTGGTTCTTTTGGCACACTTTTTTCTTATATTGGGGACAACAAGTGCCCAGTTGAGCACTGACTACTATAGCAAGACATGCCCAAATGCCGCAGAAACTGTCCGGGATGAGATGATCCAAATTCTCTCTGTGGCACCAAGTCTTGCTGGTCCATTTCTCAGGCTGCATTTCCACGATTGTTTTGTTCGGGTATCATTCTACTTTGATTTTTTACTTATACTATTTGTTCCTGGTGTTATTAAAACCTTGTTATTTGGTAGTCCTACTAGGACAATAGCATTGCTATTACATTGTTATCACTTATCATGTCCGGAAAGTGGCCGAGGCAACTCTTCTAGTAATGACAAAACTGCCTTGCAAAATAAATAAAAAATTAAAAAGGACTAAATTAATCATTAAATATGTATGTGACATAGGGTTGCGACGGCTCTGTTCTATTGAACTCAACAAAGGACAATGAAGCAGAGAAAAGTGCACCTCCTAATCTCAGCATTCGGGGATTTGGTTCAGTTGAGAGGGTGAAAGCTAAGTTGGAAAAGGCCTGCCCTAACACAGTCTCCTGTGCCGATGTTCTGGCACTGATGGCACGGGATGCTGTCTGGTTGGTAAGTAACTTTCTAAGTAACTATTTCTGTTTAAATTTGAAACATGAATTTGTTGGGCTTTTACACAACAAGAACATATGATGTCATTGAGAAAATGGAATTTGCTTGTAATAAATAAGTGGTGCAGTGTAATAATTAAGCTTTTAAGATGATTCAAAATGGAATTTGCTTGTTTCAGAGCAAGGGGCCCACTTGGCCGGTGTCGCTAGGAAGGAGAGACGGTAGGATCTCTTTAAAAAATGAGACCAAGCAGCTTCCCCCACCTACAGCAAATATCACTCAATTGATTCAGATGTTTGCTGTCCAGGGCTTGGATCTCAAAGACCTTGTTGTGCTTTCAGGTAATAATATATACATGCTTGGATCTATCATTCTTTTGTACTTTATTAAACTTGAAAGGGTGCTGATCCATTTCAAACCCAAGCCCATTAAATGTTTACTGTTCAGGTATTACACTGGCATATATAATTGAAGTAGTGATACATTATTTAAATCCAAATCCACCCCTATGAAAACCTTCGCTACTCATACTCGCTAACAATAACTGAAATATTTATAGTACAAGTACATTTCTAATGTATAATTCTAACAGAAGGTATTTAATTAAATTTATCTCTATATTTAGCTGGCCACACAATTGGAACAGCGCACTGTGCAGCCATCAAAGACCGTTTGTACAATTTCACCGGCCAAAACAACTTGAATGATGTCGACCCATTCCTAGACCCACACTACATACCCAAACTGAGATCGAAATGTAGCCCGACAGATACCACGGCACTCATTGAGATGGATCCTGGCAGTTACAAGACATTCGATCTGAGTTATTTCAAACAAGTGGCTAAAAGAAGATCCGCCTTCCATTCTGACTGGGCTCTACTGACAGACAAGTTTACCAGAGACTATGTCCTGAAGCATGCACATGGATTCGAGGCTGAATTCTTCCAAGATTTTGCCGAGTCGATGATCAAGATGGGAAATATTGGTGTGCTTACTGGAGGACAGGGTGAAATCAGAAAGACATGCTCTATTGTTAACTGATCGTTAATTGTTATCTTTATTTTTCCTCTGGATCTGTTTTTTTTTTTATTAAATATTTTCTTTGGTAGTGATTTGGTCGGTTGGGATGGGATTAATTATTGAAATTGTAGGGAAACTGATCAATTTGTGAAGGGAAAAGTAGCCCTATGGTATTGTTGAATGTTAACTAAGTTTTAATGTAATAAATTTTAATAATGAATCTGTTCTTTTGTGAAATGCTGTCAATTTTTTTTTTCTTAGTTGAGAAGAAAAACCCTGAAATAAAACAAAAAGAAATGAATATACCTCTGTTGTTTTCGGCAACAAGTGACGCTGCCCTGTAACTCAAATCAGTATAACAACCAACTCAGGCCTATAAAATTTGATTATGTGTATTGTGTACTAATTTTCAAAGATTTCATCTATTTGAATATTTGATGATCACAAGGAAATCTAGCACCCTTACAGTTTAGTGGAGAGAAATTTGATGAAAATATATGTGATGCATTTGCCAGATAAAAGTTGGATTTACATCGCAAAAATTTGATGTTGAGTTCTCTCATAGGAGTTATCTACTGTGTTTTGTTCTTCTTATGCTCGGGTGCTGAACTTTTTTTTTTTTTTTTCGGCTTGAAAGTTCGTAGGCACATTTTATAGAAACTTCATAAAGAGCTAGCCAGTGTACCGATAGCAGAAAATTGTGAGAAAGCACGAAGCTAACCTAACCGAAGGTATATAAACTCCCTCATACAACAATTAATATAATAGCAACAATAAGTCAATAATATTAATATATGAGCTAGCTTCCTTTCTGATATGCGCTTTCATGTCTGGTTGGTGGGCCTTTTAATTGATAGGCATGACAAACATGGACCATGGGCAGAGAAGTAGCAGATAATGTAAATTGTAATAATGCTGTTAACCAAAACTAATTTTAAGAGATCCTAGCCTGAAACAAGGCCTACTGTCTGTTTCTGAGCCGCTAAATTAATGGGTTTCCAACTCATAACAAGATAAATTATTATTGTCCCTCTTTAAACATTTGTTTATCAACCTAAATAATATTAGCCAGATTACTGTTTTTCTTCGGGCGCTTAACCTATTGTTCCATTAACTGACTAGACTATTAATTAATAAGCAAATTTTAGCTGTTGTTACCTTTAATTTTCAATAACAATAACAAATTAGTTGTTGACTGTGTAGCTTGAATATAAAAAGGAAAAATGCATGTCCCAAGTTTTGTACCTATATATATTATAGAGCTTTCTAAATTTGCCACTTGATCAATAAACTATAACCTGTGTCACGAAAAACCTTTAAGGAATTCACACCAATTTAAAGGAAAATTTTGATCTTCCAACAAAAGTGAAATTGTTTGTGAGCCAGCATTCTCTTTCTTTGACAGCAGCCATTTGCCGTTGTTTTTATCTATAGCTGGTGCATGGTTCTCTGTTTTGTATTGGCGGTGCAAGTATCATTTAACAACCCTTAATTATAAAGGTAACTACCGTTACAAGTTGGATTTTGAGCATAATATTCAGTTATATAGCTAGCCTTGGTCTTCTATACTTCCTTTAGGTTCCTTACTATTAGTAGAAACTAATTAATTTATTATTGAAGAAAATAGTTCTGTTACATGGAATTAAATATATCATGCAAAATGTAACAAATGCAAGAACCACTGAACAAACATCAAATATTACATACGTAAGAACTTTCATAAGAACGTGACTAAAAGAAAATATAACCAATTCAATGATGCATCTACATAATTTATTTTTAGAATTAAATACACTAAATCATTGTATTTAAATCTTCTAATAATTATTGAGAGATCCGAAATTTTTATTGTTACCACGGCAAAAAATCAGAATTAAATCGTTACCACCCGCTGACCTTTTATTGGATACTACCACCCGCGCTAACCCAGTTCGCGCACCAAACTGGCTGGTGCGCGGACTGGGTTGGCGCACAAGCTTGGTGCGCCAACTGGGTTAGCGGGCTTTTAGGGCTGAATGGATTTTTGGGTTTAAAGTTTAGGTTTAGAGTTTAGGGTTTAGGGCTGACTGGATTTTAGGGTTTATTTTTATTTTTGCAACGGGTGTCTGAAAATCCTGTTTTATTTTTAACGATGTTCATTCATCAGACGCAAGGCAGCAGGCAGGTAAATAACGTAAAAACTAATGTGTTAAATTGACGACGGAAGAACTAAACAACAGATAAAAAAAACACATAAGAACTAATATCAAAATATATCGAAATAACATCCAAATAACAATAACTAATACCGAAATAATATCCAAAAACATAAACTACAACAAGTAACTCTATCCTATCTACTCGAGGGTGTCCACGGCTTCTTCTCTCTCCTATGTCTCTTACCCCGCCCCTCCTCCTGACGCTCCCTCTCCTCCAGCGATGTGTACTGTCGTGATGGCTGTGGTAGGGTCTCCTCATGTATCTCCCCAAAAAGTGTCTCCTCGTGTGGTCCCTCATCTGCACCAGGTCCGAAAATAAACTCACGTGTATCCTCTGCAGGGTACACGGGTCCATTGAGACATTCTGCTGGACAGCTGCTGCACTGGACTGTGGGAGTGGCGTCTCCTGTGGGAGTGGCGTCTGCTGTGTGTAAAACGGAGGAGAGTCTACATCCTGCGTGTAAGTCCCGTACTGAGAGCCCAAGTGAAACGTAAAATCTGCTGATGGGTCCGACTCGTCGTACTGATCTCCGTGGGGTATCTCCCTGAAACAAATAGATAATTAGGTTTCACAATGAAGATGATTAAAAAATAATTACAAAAATATACGTACCGCTGCAAGCCCTGCAGCCTCAAATGCGGCCTCAGCAGTCGCTGCCGTGTAGGTATGGAAATCCGGCGCTGGCGTGCTCATAGGCTCCGCAGAATCGTCATCGTCCATGTCTTTCAAATCTTCATAGCGGGGAAGATCTGAAAGCTGAGAACCCTCTCGAGCTGATCCTGGTACCGGCGACGACGACAGGCGGTGCAGCCATACACAACCACTTCTTACCGAATGCCTTCAAACCTCTTGTGACGGCGTATCTTGCGCTCCTAAGCACTTGCTTGATGTTCATGAGTGCCTGCGAATTAAAATAAAAAAATTAGTTCGAATTGCGAATGAATTTTCATAATTTTGTTAAACCAAAAAAAATTAAAGACTTACAATCTGTGCAGCCGGGCCAGCGCAGGGAATGAAGCCATACTCGTCACTAACTGTGTCGCGTCGTACGTGGAGCGGCTTCGTGTTCATCTCCGTGATCTGACCATGCAAGTACACCGTGAAGGCACAGTACTCCTGATACCAACTGCGATAGGTCTGATCGTATGTATCAAAAGCATACGACTGGAGCTCGTCAGGGATCCTGTCGCCCATCGCCTCAAGCCGAGTCACATAGTCGGCGTGCACGGTCCGCCAATTCTTGCCGCTGGTAGTGGCCAGGTCTTTGTGAAACTCGTACCACTTGTCCTTGGAGATGGGATCCGGAACAGAAAGGGCTGACGCATACCGAACTGCGCATCCACCCTCCAGGATAGTAATGCTCGACAATCTCGTAGAACACAAGTGGTACCTGCAAGTACATAAAAAATAAATAATCTACGTACGTAATAAATAAAGTGATGGAAAAACGGGAATACAATAATAATGCAAGGGTTACCTGAGGCAAACCAGAAGTAAAATTGTTTGTGAGCTAGCATTCCCTTTCTTTGACAGCAGCCATTTGCCGTTGTTTTATCTATAGCTGGTGCATGGTTCTCTGTTTTGTATTGGCGGTGCAAGTATCATTCAACAACCCTTATTATAAAGGTAACTCCGATACAAGTGGGATTTTGAGCATAATATCAGTTATATTGCTAGCCTTTGTCTTCTATACTTCCCTTTATGTTCCTTACTATTAAGAGAATACTAATTAATTTATTATTGAAGAAAATAGTTGTGTAATCAAATACGGATTAAGTGGCACGCAGAGTCAGAATTTGTTACATGGAATTAAAAATATCATGCAAATGTACAAATGCAGAACCACTGAACAAAACATCAATTATTACATACGTAAGAACTTTCATAAGAACGTGACTAAATAAAATATAACCAATCATGAGGCATCTACATAATTTATTTTAGAATTATATACACTAAATCATTGTAATTTAAATCTCTAAGAATTACCGAGAGATCTAGGTTCAATAATATCACGCAGAGTTATTTTTTCTATTTTTTCATATATGTCCATAGGCCAATATCGTGCGAGTTAAGTTAGATTCTACCAAAAGGTAAAGAGCTAGTAAAACAACCAGTAGAAGATGAAAGACAATAGAAGAAGATAAAAAATAACAGGGCAAGCTCTCCTCCCCCTTGTTACTATAAGCCCCGACAAATTACCATCTGCCGGGAAATTATTTATGGTGGCCAAAATATCATTGCTCGCAATTTGAAATTCTCCTTACTGTATGCATCCCACACTTGCACCCCGTCACACCATAAGTTTTTCAAGTCCTCAATCAACGGTGCTAAATACACATCTATGTCGTTTCCGGGTTGTTTTGGGCTGAAATTAGCAACGACAACATAATGTACTTGCGTTTCATAGTTAACCAGGGAGGAAGGTTATAAATACACAATAAAACCGGCCATGTGCTATGCTGACTGCTCATATTACCAAACGGGTTCACTCCATCTGAACTGAAACCAAGCCTTAGGTTCTTGGTTCATCACCAAAATGTTTTTTGAACCTTCTGTCAATATTCTCCATTGAGGACGAATCAGCAGGGTGTCTGAGTTTTCCGTCTGTTTTTTCGGACATCGTCATGCCAACGCAACAACTGCGCATCTTTAGGATTTTGGAACAAACGCTTGAATCTCGGTATCACGGGGAAATACCATAACACTTTTGCTGGAGGTCCTTTTCTATATGTATCTTATTACCGTCAATTTGATTTTTCTTTTGTAACGAGATTCACCACATGTAGGACAAACTTCACATTTCTCATACTCGTTCCGATACAATATGCAATCGTTCGGACATGCATGTATTTTTTGTACATCTAAACCCATAGGACACAATAATTTTTTGGCTTGATAACATGATCTTGGTAACTCGTTCTCATCTGGGAGCATATCTCCTAAGAGTTTTAATAAGGCGGTAAAACTTTATCACTCCAATTGTTACTTGCTTTTAAATTATACAATTTTAACACAGCATGCATTTTTGTAAAACTTTTCACAACCAGGAAACAAGGGTTTTTCAGATTCAGCATACAACTCTTGTACATCAATGTCATTTTCATCATCACTAAACATTCTCCTAAATTGTCATTCGGGTTAAAATTATAATTCACATCAATTTCCTGATCACTATCAACACTGGCATCCTCATCCTCCTTGCCATCTCAGTATTAGCAGCGGTGCTTGTTGTTCTCCATAACTCTCTCCATGCCTGATCCAACGTGTATATCGCTCTTTAAAACCACGACGAATCAAATGATTCTTCACCGTTTTCAATAGTGCGAACCTCTTCAAGTTCAACGAATCTTACAAGGACACGGAATTGTGTCATCACCCTTTGTCTTCATGTGTTGCTCAGCAAATTTTATGAAACTTTTCACACGTCTAAATACTCAATGGTATTACGAGCTCCATACAATCAATCTCGATCCATCTGTAATTATAAAATAATTAGGTAATGAGGTCATGAATGGCTCTTAAAATTACAATTTGGGGCTTACATAGGGCCGATGCACAATCCTAACCCACTCTTTGAATGCTTTGTCTCAGTAGTGAGCACATGTCAGCGGGATTTGGTATTTAAGAAAAATTCGGCAGCATTTCCCCTTTGTTCCCCAAGTACGCGTAAAAATCACATCCATTTGGAGATGAAATCCAATACGTACTCGTGGGAACAAGGATAAATGCTACCGAATTTTTCTTAAATACCAAATCCGCTGACATGTGTTCACATCCTAAATGAGACAAAACATTCAAAAGAGCAAGTCCCAACAGGGAACTATTCAAAATTAATCCTATTGGATTAATTTTGAACGGGCATCGACCTAAAAGGCATACTAAATGTTCAAGGCAAATTGGATAGATCGCACAATACAATAATACTAAGCTACAAACTATTCCATATATAATTGGGTTAAAATTAGGAAATACAATCAACATAAAGCCATTAATCTAACCCATTAACAAATTTAATTAAATTTACCTTCTCTTTTGAAGTAGTACAATCTCCTTTGAGCATCCAGAAATAAAACAGGCGTACAATCTCCAAATCCCTGTAAGCAGCGCTACAATTGCAAATTACAAATTTTAAATTTTAAAGACATAATCCAAACTAAGCAAGCAATTGTAACTTCGAGAATAAAGTGGTTTCTTGTAGAACCCAACATAAGCACCAAAATACCCTTAGACATGAAAAAATTAGCATACATCATTGATCTCCAAAGGCATAAGAAAAATCGCATTAACAAAACAACAACTTTTTTTATTCAGTATCATTAGTATAAAAAGGAGCATATGTTGTAGTAATATAAATGCATGCATGAACCAAGTGATGCACGAACGATCAAGAAATTGGAAAAAAGTAATGAAAAGATAGGTTTGGTTCTGAGATCACACAGATTCTCAATTCTTTCATAAACTGATACATGAAAAACTACCCCTGCCAAAAGACATGACGTCTGTTTAAATACAAACCCTAAAACAGAAAATACATAAAAGATACATCAAAGACCCTAAAAACTCTAAAATTATAAAGAAAGGTCCAAAAGTCCATGAAGGAAGACTCGGATCGCGAATCTGAGCCCGCAAAATGGGCAAAACGAATCATAGATTCGTTTCGGATCCGGTTTTGGACTGTGGAGTTCCTGTCAAAATTTCAGCCCGATCCGACGGACGGATCAAAAGTTTCGCTCCTTTTTGTGAAGCATGCGCAGGACCATATTGCATCACAAAGTATAAGCACCAATTTAAGTTTCTTAACAAAACAACTATTATTATCAACTTTCATTAATATATATTCATATCATAATAATACAAGCACATGTTTAAAAAGTATAAACACCCATCTAAGCAGGGGCATGCACTAGCTGCACTAACGTTTTATTGATTTTATCATTTTCTAAACAACCAAGAGATTTCACCATTGGGTATTGATATCAGGCTATGGTACCATTGGGTATTGATTTCACCATTGGGTATTGGGTATTGATATCTGTCTAATGAGATTTCACCATTAGCTAGATGCTTAGTTTTTTCAGACAGCAATATGAGGAGGCAGCATATATACATGGCCTTATCGATTGAAATAGTCAGAAGGGAAATTAAATAGTTGGAAGGGAAATCTGAAATAGTTAAAAGGAAAATGAGTTACACGAATTAAGCTACCTGAATGGAATAATTTCCACGACGATAGTGCAGATATCCTCTTTTTCAAGGAAAAATTCCTGTCCGGGAGTGCGTGTCGAGGGTGGTGGCAGATCGCAAAGAATAGGGCTTTCTTTCCTTCAGGTGGCCACCGAAGAGCCAATTCCTTTACCAGGTGTCCCTTTAAGGTATCGCAATATTCTTAGGACAGCCCCCATGTGATCTTCACTCGGGTTGTGCATAAATTGACTCACTACCCCTACTGCATATGCTATGTCTGGTCGGGTGTGTGACAGGTATATTAACTTACCGACTAACCTCTGGTACCTTTCTTTGTTTGTGGAGCATTGTTCAGGACAAATTTCAAATTTCACATTTTGTTCCATTGGGGTACTAACCGGTTTACAATCCATCATTCCGGTTTAGGCCAAGAGATCGAGAACATACTTCCTTTGAGAAAGAAATATACCCTTTTTATTTCGTGACACTTCAATCCCTAGGAAATATTTTAGACCTAGATTTTTCATTTCAAATTCTTTCGAGAGCTTCATTTCAAGCCTTTCAATCTCAACTATATCATCACCTGTAATAATCATGTCATCAACATAGATAATTAGAATTGCAATTTTACCTTCACTCCTTTTAAAGAACATGGTGTGATCGGAATCTCCTTGATTATACCCATAGTTTTTCATTGCCCTACAGAACCTTCCAAACCATGCTCATGGCGATTGTTTTCAAGCCATACAAAGCTTTCTCCAACTTGCACACTTGTTTGTTGATCCAATGTGTTCGTAACCAAGGGGTAGGTCCATATAGATTTCTTCTTCTAAGTCTCCATGAAGAAATGCATTTTTTACATCGAATTGATGTAATGGCCAGTCAAAGTTAGCTGCAAGAGACAATAAAACTCGAACCGAATTTAGTTTTGCAACAGGTGAAAAAGTCTCCTGAAAGTCAACCCCATACGTCTGTGTATACCCCTTTGCTACTAACTTGGCTTTATATCTTTCGATCTTTCCCTCTGCATTGTACTTAATTGTGTACACCCATTTACACCCAACTGTCCTTTTTCCCGGTGGTAAATTAACTATTTTCCATGTACAATTTTTTTCCAGAGCCTCCATTTCTGTATCCATTGCTCTAGTCCATTTTTCACTCCTTTTTGCATCTTCAACTTTTTCGGGTATGGCAACAGAGGACAATTGTTCTGCAAAGTTTTTAATGGTTGTGGCAATTTTTTTGTTGAGGTATAGTTTGCAATAGGATATGTTACTTCTTTACTCGTCCCATCTTCCGAGATGTATTTCCTTGGTGGTTTGCCACGATTAACACGTGAAGGATATCTAGTCTGGATTTCAGAAGAACATACCTCATTGTTATCTTCCACATATTGTGACCTCGGGACAGTAACATCCTGTTGCATTGCCTCATTAAGATCTATCCAGAGTCTAATTCCATTTGGTGAAGAGTCTGGCTGACCCATATCTCCTGCTGAATCTTCATCTTTGTCTGAACCCAAGTCAGCTGCTGGATTTTTTTCGAATCAGCTGCCGTACCCGAACTGGTGCTGGTTCTGATCCCGAATCAGCTGCTGGATTTTTTTTCCGAATCAGCTGCTGTACCCGAACTGGTTGCTGGTTCTGCACCCGAATCAGCTGCTGGACCTGTACTTGAATCAGCTATTAGACTTGATAAAAAATCCAGATCAAGTCCGGTTCACCATTGCTGCTGCCCTCCTGAATCGGGACTTGGATTTGTTGGAAATATGACTCATGTTTCAGAAAGGTAATATCCATGGTGGTGTAGAATTTTCTGGTACCGGGATTGTAACATTTATACCCTTTTTGGTTTGCCCCCATGCCTAAGAAATACATTTTTCAGCCCTTGGGTCTAATTTTGTGCGAAATGGTTTTTGTATATGGATGTAGGCAATACAGCCAAATATTTTTTGTGGTAGATTAAGGACAGATGACATAGACACATGAGAAGAGAGGACTTGAATAGGCGTTTTGTAATCATTTGCACTTGTGGGGGTCCAATTAGAGAGATATACCGCATATGAAAGTGCATTATCCTAAAATATACGTGGTACCTTATTCTCAAGCAGTAGTGATCGGGTTATTTCAAGGAGGTGCCTATTCTTGCGTTCTACAATTCCGTTTTGCTGTGGTGTCCCTATGCATGTTGTCTCATGAATAATTCCATTCTCCTTAAAAGAATTCTGCAAACATTTATTCACGTATTCTGTCCTATTATCACTTCTTATGATTTTTATTTCTTTTCCAAATTGAGTCTACACCATTTTGTGAAAATCTTGAACAATTTTAGAAACTTCATCTTTTGTTTTCAGTAAATAAAGCCAAATCATTTTGAAACAATCATCAATAAAGGAAATATACCATCTACAACCAGATTTAGAAATTATCGGGGATGGTCCCCAAACATCTGTATGCACCAAATCAAAAGGACTTGCACATTTATTCATACTACTATGATAAGTTGTTCTATGACTCTTAGACTTGATACAAGTTTCACAAACAAGATCTTTAGGATCTAGATTCACAAATAAATCAGGTAACAACCTTTTCATATACCCGAATGATGGGTGTCCTAGTCTTTTCATATAACCAAATTTTATCCCTACTAGATATTTGATCCCCTCTAGCTATATAATTACTGCCGGTTTTGAATTCATCCAAGTAATACAACCCATCTCGTCTAGTACCATGGCCAATGATCCTTTTCGTGAGAATAACCTGGAATACGCAATAGTCAGGAAACATAAGCACACTGCAATTTTGATCTTTTGTGAGTTGACTAATGGATATCAATTTTGTTGCAAGAGAAGGGACCACAAGCGTATTTTTCAACTTGATTTGGTTTGATTACACAACTTCCCCTGCACCTTCTACAGGATAAACTTCCCCATTTGCATTAATTATTCCGGTTTTACGTGGTGTACACATGGTTTCTAAAGCAGTTTTTTCGTGTGTCATATGGTCGGTTGCACCCGAATCAATAACCCAACCTTCATTTTCTCTATTTCTGTTCACATCTGAGATATTACACTTACCCATGCTGATTTTAAAACCGCTATATTTACCTTCACAGTTAAGGTTCGGTTCTGGCTACTGCTGGCTGCTGGTCGGTTCTGGTTGCTGCGTCTGGCTGCTGCTGGCCATGCTGGTTCGGGTCTACTTGCTGCTTGCTGGCCTCTCGGCTGTTAACTAGGGGTGCAAACGGATCGGATACGGATCGGATAGTGCCAAAACCATATCCGTATCTGTATTTTTTTTTCGGATAAGGATACGGATCGGATATTAATCGGATACGGATATGGATCGGATATTAATCGGATATGGATACGGATCGGATATTAAACGAATACGGATACGGATCGAATATTTTTCGAATACGGATATAATTCGGATTCTTAATTCAAAATATATATGTTATGCCATTACAAAATATATATAGCCATAACGAAAATTCACCAATTCACCGACCACATCTAATTAACTAAAATTCACCAACATAACTATAATTCTAATTAAAATATACCAACACAAAAGATATTCTCCCTAAACATATATAATTCTAAAATAAAAAGAGATAGTTTAATGATATTTTGTTAACACATCAATCGCTATTATCATCTCCATCTTCTTCTTCTGTTTCCCCCATAAAATCAAAAATTGATGTTGCACAACCTGAAATTAAAATAATAATTGAAATTAATATATGATTTTCAAAATAATAGAATCATAATTATATAATTTAAGAAATTGAATTAAGAAAATGGTTTGAACGCCGAGAGATATAAAATTATTAAAATTTATATTCTGACTTTTCTTTTAATCTGAAAAGGTTTAGTTAATTAACTTTATCAACTATATACATGACTAAAGGATATCTGTGACATAATTGTTTGATTAATTATAGCAGCAGCTTGACTAAGATCTTTATTGGAGCTTCAACAGACAACTAAGAGTCAGTAAGAAAATTTGTGCTATATTATTTTTCACCTCTGATAGTATAATTAAAAAAATGTATAAAACAACAAATTAATAGAAAATGATATAAATATAATTAAGAAAACAATACCTTTTTTATCACCCCTGATCCAGTCTTGTATGCACACTAACGCTTCAACAACTTCGGAGTCTAATTTGCTTCTATAGGTGTTAATGACGCGACCACCAGTGCTGAAAGCCAATTCTGAAGCAACCGTCGAGAACGGTACAGCCAACACATCTTGGGCAAATTTAGATAGGATTTTATAGTCTTCACCTTCTGATTTCCACCAATTAAGCACATTAAAAGCTTGACCTTGAGGGCACGAAGTAGGACGTCTCTCTAGGTACCGATCTAGGTCAGATTTGCTATTCCATGGTTGACATCTCTCCAACATAAACTGATGGAGTTCGCTGTCCCTATCCTCGTCACCATCACCCGTGTCACCACCGGGAACAGAACCGCCACCAGCTTGTGCTACTTCTTCCACATTTTGGTACTTCAATGCATACTCTCCATATAACTCTCTCAAACCCTATTGAACTCTTCCAATTCAGCGGCTCCTCTATTTTGATAAATTTTGGGATAGTAGAATTCAATCAATCCCATCTTATAGCGTGGGGTCTAAAAAAGAAGCTATTGCTAGTACGATGTTTGATTGGTCCCAATACTTATCAAATTTCTCCTTCATTAAGGAAGCCATTTTAACAATAATTGGATTTTCCTTTCTAAGCCAATCTCCAATTCTTAGTTTGATATCACAAAATTTTGCAAAGAACAAGTTAGAAGTTGGATAAGATGTACCCAATAGAATCTCCGTGACTGTATGGAAGTTCTTTAAAATTTTGCATCATATAGGTCGAGTTCCACCTAGTAGAGACATCCAAGGAAAGTGCTCTTCCAATGTCTAACTTGCACTCATTGGCCCTTTGCTCAAATTCTTCCCGCAATATAGGAGAGTGTTTCACTTTTCCCACTACTTCTCGTATGTTATCAATTCCTTTCCTTATCACATTTATCCCATCTTGCACAACAAGGTTCATTATGTGAGCGGCACATCTCACATGAAAGAGCTTTCCACCACAACAAATACCTCCGGTTTTATTGAGTCGCTCGACCATTTCCCTCACACACACACCATTGGCACCATCATTATCCAATGTAAGTGAAAACATTTTCTTATCAATGTTCCAATCAAACAAAATTTTCATAACCGCTTGACATAAGTTTGCACCCGTATGTCTTCCTCTCAAGCGCATGAAACTAATGATCTTTTTCTGCATATTCCACTTCTCATCAATGAAGTGTACAGTTACACACATGTAGCTCTTATTTTGTCGTGAAGTCCATAAATCCATGGTGGAACTCAACCGACATGAAAGTGATCCAAGGAACTTATAAACCTTTCCCCTTTCTTCCTTGAACATCTCCAATATTTCCTTTCTACATGTAGTCCGTGATTTCATCTGAAAAGAGGGACGAAGGGATTTAACAAAATCAACAAAGTACTCATGCTCAACGATGCGAAATGGATACTCATGCATTACAACGGCAAGTGTCAATTTCTTACGACTCAATTCCTCATCATACTTGAATGTCTCTCCAACTGAACTAATTAAACCTTGTCCCATAGGAACACCATGTTTTCCCGTATAATGATTCCGTAAGCGCGTAGTACCATGTTTGCTATTTGCTTCAAACGTATGAGAGCAAACTTTGCAAGTTGCACTGACATTTGTTTTCTGCTTTCCATTCACTACTTCAATGGTCTCAGTTCTATCAAAATAATTCCAAACATCTGATTTCAGTTTCTTTTGCTTTTTACTAGGTGGGTTTTCGTCTGTAGCATTTATAGTACCAACATTTGCAGTAGGTGCCGGTGCTAAATTCTGTTGTGGCTCGCTTTCGATAGGTCTGCTCGATGATGCCATTTAGAGTGATAACCTAAATAATTAGAAGAATTAGTTAGTCTTTCCAAACAATAATATATGATGAAGCTGCTGAGGCATTTGGATATATAATACATACTGAATTTTCAAATGCATGAGATATGGTGAATTCTAAAGCTGACAATATTTTTTTCTAAAATTAACCTAGATTTTAAGCTGACAGAAGAAATGCTGCATTTATTGTCTTTAAAATTGTATCATTGTCAAAGATGTATATATTAGACTGAATATTATAAAATTTCAAGAATATTGTTGAGATTTAGTCTAAAACCTCACTAAGAGACAAGACCCTAAAATCTCACTAAGAGACAAGACCGCAAATAAAAAAATCTAACAAAAAAAATGGAAATTTTAGTGAGTCAAAAGCTAAAATCCTACAACAATAGTCAAATTCAGTGGGACAGGAGCAATAATCCAACAATAATAATCAAAATCAAACTACGTACCTTCTTAGGTCAAACTTGAGAGAAGAAGTCAAACTGTCAGAGAGGTAAATTCAGGGAGAGAAAAACTTAGGTCCTTAGTCAATTTTTGGATTGTTGCTTAGTAAGAGAAACTTCGTGGAAACAAAGCAGCAATTCAGTGAGAGAAAAACAAAGCAATCAAACTACGCGAAGGTTCGACCGTCTGCTTCAGTGGAAGTTTTTCGCCAAATTCGGAGCAGCAATTAAAAAATAATCTATTCGGAAGTTTTTTGCTCCGCCATAATGAAAGAAGAACCGTCGCGTAGAAATGAAATTGGGAGAAGTCGAAAGGTCTCAGAAAACTTTTTACTGGGTTACACGGATGACGGATATCTGTTAAATTAAAAGTTACGGATACGGATCATATCCGTATCCGTATCCGTATCCGCTTTCAAAAATTGAAACCATATCTGTATCTGTATCCGCAAATTATCCGTATCCGAATATCCGTATCTGTTACATTATGATCCTTGAATAAATAAAAATATACAAAAAGGGCCTAATTGTAAAGATTTTTAAGTAATGCAATATTTAAAGACTTGGAGGACTTATGTGCAAAAATTCCAATTATTAATATGACAACCTTCTTCTTCTCTTGATTATTTTCATAAGTGAAACTCTAATTTCGTGAGAGGGGCTAGGGTTGGCCGAACCAAAGAGGGAAAGAGAGAGAGAGAGAAATCGAGCGTGGAATCGGATCAGAATTGTCAGAAAATCTGAGATTCGAGCTAATTAGACGATCGTGCTCAATTCTAAAGCTTCAATTTGGTATATTCTTCCTTCCTTGCAATCTTTTGAAAACCCTAACTTGTTCGAATTGTGTATTTCGTTGAGAAATTGGAATTAAAGTTCGATTGATTCGATATAACCCGATATTTGGTTTGATTTGTATTGAATCGAATGGTTTTTCTTTTGAAATTGGAAATTTGGAATTAAGGTTTGGTAAAATGGTGGAATTTGGGGAAATTACTAAATTTCAGGTGTTATGCACCATTTGAATCTGAATTGATTGAGTTATAATCGTTTGAACCTCTCGATTCGTGTTATTTGATTAAATCATCCATTTGAATTGAATTTTGGAATTAGGGTTTTGTACCAATTGAATATATGGTTTAATGGTGTCGATTCTTGATAACTAGATGTGAATATACCATGTTGAACTGATGATACGTAGCAAGAGTTAACCGTATCGAAACTCGATCGAAACAAGTTAAACTAAAACATGAAAATCGGATTCTGGGTGAGTTATTGCTGGCCGAAACCATAATCCTTGCGGGCCGCAATAAATAGGGTAACTCGAATCACAGACTGACCAACCCTCTGGAAAGTTTGGTTGCGGGCCGCAATGATTCCTTTACGGGCCGCAATGAACTTGGCAGAAAACACAACTCTCTGGAAGAATTGACTGCGGGCCGCAACAAGGCCATTACGGGCCGCAATGACACTCAGAAGTTCTGTAAATGTGTATTTTATGTTTTATAAGTTGAATTGGTTGAACCATTACGTAAACCTATACCATTAGGACTCGAATACGAACCTTAAACCGTGTTTAACCTAATTTAACTCGGTTTAACTTACGGGATACCAATCGAATGCTTTAATCGAATCTAAACGTATAAATAGGTGGTAAACCTACGAGGCATCGGATCTCGGGATCATTCGAGACGCCTGAGCCTTAGACGAGTGCACTATATACTCAGGTGCGGGGTTTCTGGACTTGTTTGATAGTTTATATTCAGAATTAAACTGTGTTTCTTTTGACATGTTGATTATTGGTTGAATTGCATTATCGGATTGTGTTGCATATGCATTGCATTGCCCTAATTAATTGAAACTCGGATTGTTTATCTGATTGATCTGCATGCTGGTATGGTTGTTATTTGTGTATTGATCTGAATGATCTAATTTGGAATTAAAAGTCACCGTGATTTATATCACCATCGGTTGGTGGATATGGTATTACCGTCCCCCATCGTGGCGACGACACCCAGGGGGTGAGTTCGGATTTGTCAAAGTCTATGCATGGACTTTGACGACCCAGTATTCTAAATCTTTAGATCGTCTGGCCCTCAGCTGTCACACCCCGTGGCCACCAGCTACGAAATGCAACCGGCACCCTGCCGTAAACATACGGTTTCCCGTATGCCTACTAGGCAATTACGTTTAATTTCTACCATCCCCAAACCTAACCCAAAAGATACCCCATATCATGCATACCAATATATATACCCCAAAATAATTCCCAAATCATAACCCAAACATAAGCACATATAATCACAACATAAAACATACCACATATATAATCAAGTAATAAAATCCATATCACCACAAGTCATCACAGAAACCGACAAGTATGTCATACCGATCAGTATTCCATACAGGTACAAAAGTGGTTCATGACATAGAGAATATATAATACAACAAAAACATATATACATCTCTAGTCAAATACCATACCGAACTAAGTAGACAGGTGACCTACGGCTGTCGTGTCTCTCCTGCATCAGTCGCACCAAAACCTGAAAAAGATAACCCAACGGGCGTGAGAATAAATTCTCAGTGCGTTACTTTCCACAAATGAACCCCTGGACTTGCAATCAAACTTTATTTTCATAATTAAACTATCAATAAATGCATAATACCTATAACAGAATATAAACATAAGTGCATACCTGACAGCAGATAATCAAGTGAAATACAACACAAGAATTATTCAATCGAAATTCGAATCAACAACAGTTAGGCTTAATCATTTTAATTGGTCTGGTAGCAACTACCGATGTACCACCCAGCTGTACCACAAACCCGTCGACAACTGTAGGGTTCCAGACACCTACAGAAGGCAACCCTACCCTGCTATATAAGACACCCATCGGTAGAGCTAGGCTTAACCATATTCATTTTATTCTGGTTACAGGTCATATTCAGAAAATTCATTAGGAATCACATTTCCAATCGACCAGTTCAAACGCATATCACAAAGGATCATGCATGTGACATTTCACACTAGTCACCCATATTCCTACAGTTCTTATCTCACAATCGTTTCATACTACCCTTGCCCCAACCGGTTTGGGGTCTTACGCGGGCCCAGGTAGACTAAAGCTTTAGAATCCTCCCAAAACCCGTGCACCAGGTTTTGTAAATTGGTCACACTTTGGTGATCCATAACACACAACAATCATTTCATTTCCAATTATGGTGACTTATCATCTAAAATCAGATCACGATGGATCGACACAAACGAAATCAATACCAATATGCAGGTCAATCAGCTTACCGCAATTAGAGTTCAAGAATAATAGGGTATGCAATGCAATGCACAATTCACATAATGCAATAACAAGAATATTCAACATGTCAATCGAAACACAATTTAATTTTGAAAGTAAAGTATCAAACAAGTCCAGAAATCCCGCACCTTAGCGTACCACGTACTCTCGCTTAAGGTTCAGACGTCTCAGAGGGTCCCGGAATACCTCGTCGGATCGTTTCGACACCTACTATTAATATTAATTGGGTTTTAGATCAACAATTTCTGGAAAATTTAGTGTTTTTCTTGCGGCCCGAAAACCCTTCACAGAATTTTGACAAGTTGTGTTTTAATTCGATTCGATCGATTCCGATTGCGATAACACTCAATCAGTTCAAGATATTAATTCTAAATGGTTAAATTGAGTTATACCAAGCTCAATTCAACAAAATTTTCCTTTTTCTCAAGTCCCAAAACCCTAGCTCAACCCATTCATTTCAAATGATCAAATTCAAGCAATCCTTATCGCAATCGAACCGAAAATCGAATTAAACTAAATAAAATCAACCCAATTTCAGAATTACAAACTCAAAATTCAAAGAAACAAGTTATAGGGTTTATAAGGAATCACTAAGATAGAAATATACCAAATTAGAGGTTACAACTAAGTAGAGAACGTCGCTCTGATTCCGAAAATGCGATCGATTCGATAATCCGCTCAAGTTCTCACCCTATCTCTCTCTTTTTCTTTCTCTTCGGCAACACACCCACACACACTAAAAAAAAACAGATGGGATCGGTGGAAATGAAGAGAAGGAGATACTTTCAAGGTGATATATGGATTTTTATTAATAAGCCCTCCAAACTTTCAATTATTATAAAGGGTGTGTATCTTACCTATATAGCCTTGTATTTATTTTTAATGCATATTAACTCTTACAAAATCAATTCTAATATATACTTTCATATATAATCATATATATATATATCAATTTAGAAAAAATATAGTTACACCTTTTTCTTGACCTAATTCCTTCAATTAAAATTTTAATGCATTTTAAATCTTTCAACATAATTAACTTTATATATATATGACTAATTTATCAAATAAATTATATTTACATATTTATTCTATAAAAATTAGAGGAGAATGTTACATTTCTCCCCCTCTTAAAAATAAAGTTCAGTCCGCTGAACTTGATTACGTACCTTAATTGTCGAATAACTCCGGATACTTCGCTCGTATGTTTTCTTCACTTTCCCACGTCGCTTCCTTGTTCGAATGACGGCCCCATTTGACTAACACAAGCTTAATCACTTTCGTTCGCAACCTTTGTTCCTTTCGGTCCAGAATTTGCATCGGCTCCTCTTGATAAGTTAAATCATCTTGCACATGTAGATTCGAGTGATCGATGCAATGTGACGGGTCGCGTACATATCGGCGTAACTGTGATACGTGAAACACCGGGTGAACCCGGTCTAACGCCGGAGGTAATGCTAACTCATAGGCTACCGGCCCAACTCGTCTCAAAATCTGAAAAGGTCCGATGTATCGAGGACTCAACTTCCCCGAAACACCGAATCTATGCACACCTCTAACGGGTGAAACTCGTAGCCATACGTGATCTCCATCCGGAAATTCCAACGGTCTTCGATGTATATCCGCATATTTCTTTTGTCTATCTTGCGCGGACTTGAGCCGATTTAATACAACTTTTGTTTTGGCCGCCACTTCTTCCAACATTTGTGGTCCTGTCGGTACATACGTACCCGCCGGTCCCCACCAAAGCGGAGTACGACATTGTTGTCCGGTTAATGCTTCTTGCGGTGACATACCGATGCTAGAATGATAGCTATTATTGTACGCAAACTCCACTAGGTATAGGTGATCAATCCATGAACCGCGAAACTCTAATGCACACGATCTAAGCATATCTTCCAATGTCTGAATGGTTCGCTCGGATTGTCCGTCGGTTTGCGGATGGTGCGCTGTACTGAATCTCAACTTAGTACCCATCGCCTCTTGGAAACTTTCCCAAAAATGTGAAGTAAACCGAGGATCACGATCTGAAATGATATTCCTCGAACAACCGTGATACTTGAATTGATATTTCATAAACAATTCCGCTAGCTCTCTACCGGAAGTCTCAATCCGAAGCGGAATAAAATGAGCTATTTTCGTTAACCGATCTACAATAACCCATATAGCATCATACCTTCCTATGGTCCTTGGTAATCCGGTCACGAAATCCATTGTGATTGACTCAAACTTCTTGAGCGGTATTTCCAACGGTCTAAGTAATCCTGCCTTTGTCCGTCTGTCAGCTTTGACTTGCTGACACGTCTGACACTTCTCAATATAGCTCTGCACATTTCGTTTCATCTTCGGCCACCAAAAGTATTTCTTCAAGTCTTGATACATTTTCACTTCTCCAGGGTGAATAGCGTACCCCGATTCGTGTGCTTCAGCCAGAATTAAAGTTTTCAATTCAGCATTATTTGGAACACATATGCGGTCATGAAACCGCAAAATTCCGTCGGTTTGAACTTGGAATGGTGAATCGGCATTTGATTCATAGTGTTTTCGGAAATGTTGGCATTTTGGGTCATCTTGTTGCTCGGTTCGAATTTGGTCTAATAACTCTGATCGGATTTCAACTGACGCCATAATCACCGACACAACTGCCGATGTACTCGCCTCAACTCTACCCCCAATATTCTTATTTGCCACCTCCAACGCAAATTCTCGAGAAGCACCAACATACAGACTCATTCTACGCATTTCTTCCAATAGATGGGTTTCGGTTGTAATGATAGATGCCAGGTTTACCTGACTCTTTCTGCTTAATGCGTCTGCTACTACATTTGCTTTTCCCGCATGATATTGGATGTCGAGATCATAGTCTTTCATTAGCTCTAACCACCGTCTCTGTCTCAGATTTAATTCCTTTTGCGTGAATACATATTTCAAGCTTTGATGATCGGTGAAGATACGGCATTTCACGCCATATAAGTAATGCCGCCAAATTTTCAACGCAAATATTACTGCTGCTAGCTCCAAGTCATGTGTTGGATAATTTTGCTCGTGCGGTCGTAACTGCCGAGATGCATAGGCAATTACATGATCATCTTGCATCAATACGCACCCGAGTCCTGATCGGGATGCATCAGTAAAAACTGTGTATTCTTTGTCGGTTATTGGCATGGTAAGCACGGGTGCTGACACAAGTCGATTCTTCAATTCTTGGAAACTTTGATCTTGTTTAGTACCCCAATCAAATTTTACGCCTTTGTGTAACAATCTCGTAAGTGGAGCCGCTAACTGCGAAAATCTGGGTACAAATCTCCTATAATATCCCGCCAAGCCCAGAAAGCTACGAATCTCCGTAACTGTTTCGGGTCTTTTCCATTCTGTCACAGCTCGGGTCTTCTCTGAATCCACCGCTAACCCCTCTCTCGAAATCACATGTCCAAGGAACGCTACTTTCTCCAACCAAAATTCACACTTCGAAAATTTCGCAAATAACTGATGTTCTCTTAGCCTCTGTAACACCATTCGCAAATGCATTTCATGCTCTTCTCGCGACTTCGAGTATACTAGTATATCATCAATAAAAACTACCACCGTTGAATCCAACAAGTCATGAAACACCCGATGCATCAAATCCATGAATGCGGCTGGTGCATTCGTTAGCCCAAACGGCATGACTAGATACTCATAATGCCCGTACCGCGTACGGAATGCGGTCTTGTCTACATCACTCGGCCGGATTCTCAACTGATGATACCCGGTCCGCAAATCAATCTTCGAATAAATAGAAGAACCTTGCAGCTGATCAAATAAATCATCAATACGGGGTAACGGGTATTTGTTTTTCACGGTTACTTTATTCAGCTCTCGATAGTCTATGCATAGTCTCAAGGTTCCATCCTTCTTTTTCACAAACAAAACCGGAGCACCCCAAGGCGATGTGCTCGGCCTAATAAACCCATGTTCCAACATATCTTCTAATTGCGCTTTGAGTTCCTTCAATTCGGCTGGAGCCATTCGGTAAGGGGTTTTCGAAATTGGTGTTGTACCCGGTATCAACTCAATGCCAAATTCTAGTTCCCGTTCAGGTGGTAGCCCCGCTATCTCATCGGGAAATACATCTACAAATTCAGATACAACTGGAATGGTATTAATTGCTGGAACTTCCGTAGTAGCGTAAACCACTGCTGCTAAATAAGCTGTGCATCCGGATTCTATCAGCCGCCTCATCTCTACGGCCGATACAAAAGGTACCACTCCTCCAACTTTTCTACAATTGAGCATACATGAGAACCCTTTTGTAGTCGAAAAATAAATTCGGCGATGCATACAATCAATTGTTGCTTTGTGCCGAGTTAACCAATCCATTCCTAATAACACGTCATACCCGGCAATTTCCATCACCAACAAATCTACTTCAAAGTCTCTTCCATCTATTCTCACTTTTCGGTTTCGGCAGATCATAATAGTTTGGTCGGTGGAACTGAATGGAGTTTGAACCTTCAAAACTTGATTATTCGTTTCAACGGGCCATCGACAACTCTCAACTAGCTCTCTCGATACGATAGAATGACTGCACCCTGTATCTATCAAGCAGTATGTATCATGCTCCGAGATAGAGATTATACCTGTCATCACATCCGTCGGATATCCCGTATTTTCCTCACCTTCCGGGGCCACCTCCTCAATGTTGGGCACATCTTCCGCTACATCCAAAGCATGTACCGCTACTTGTGCACCCGTCCTAGCAGTACTATTTCTGCTGCCCGCTCGGCTAGTGCTACCCCCGCTTGCTTGAGAACCGCCTTGTCCACGAAACGACGGTCCACCACGTCCCCCACTAGCGGATCCTCCCGCACCGCTATCTCTTTGAAACCTACTCATTGCATTCGGGCACTCATTTGCCCAATGAGCTGCACTACCACATAAATAACATACTCCAGTACGGCGTCTGCACTCCATCTCGTTGTGCGCCTGATTACAAGATCGGCACCACACATAATTCGGCTGAAATCCAGGCCTAAAGCCCGAGGTAGCTGCTGGTCCGTAAGGTGGTCTAGGTGTAAAAGTTTGTCTTTGAGGGGGTCTAGCTGATGACGAACTTCCTCTTGACCTCACAACCGGCCGACTCTGATCAGCCCGTTGTTTCACATTTCTTTCAGCATATTGTTCTTTCCTTCTTTTCGCGTGCATCTCCACTTGTTCCGCATGATCCATCATTGCTTGTAACTCCGTAGCTATAGGAGTATCGACTATCATTGATATGGTCCCATCCAATCCATCCAAATACTGTCTGTGATATCTCGCTCGATCATTTTGCACGTCTGTCGCATATCTGGATAAGGTTAGGAACTCATTGTTGTACTCGGCTATCGGTCGCCCATTTTGCTTCAACTCCAGAAATTTTCTTCTCAAAGCTTCTCTATGAATGTTACTTAAGAATCTCCGTGTAAACTGCAGTTCGAACCATTCCCACGGAATCCTACCAGCATCCCCGACATAGTTCCGTCGGGCCCCATTCCACCAAAATCTTGCATCCCCATCCAACTGTTGTTCTACTAACTCCACCATATTCTCTTCCGGTGCCCGACACAATACGAGTTTAGCATTCATCTTTTCTAACCACTCTTCTGCTTCTGAGTATCCACCGGTGCCATCAAACTGCGGTGGGTTTAATCGCATGAACGAATCATACAGCTTGCGGAAATTTTCAGGTCCATCTACTTGTGCTGCCGGTGCTTCCGGTCCCACATTTCTTCTTTCTGCCGCTTGTCGACCTCTCTCATAGGCCGCGATCAAACGGTCATCTAATTCTCGATTCCTATCCGGTCCTTCAGGTCCACCAGCGGCCTGTTCAACAAATGGATCCGGACTAGGTTCACGATCTTCATTACGAGGTCTGCCTCTTCCTTGACGTCTATTCATGTTTCTGTATAACAAAATTAGTTCATAAAATTTTATCTACTATTCTTATTATACGAGCTATATCGTCTAGTCGCGACTATTCCCATTATTACGCATTCACTCTCACGTATCCTACCGGACTGGTTTAGGTTTAAGTTTAACCATGCTCTGATACCACCGAAGGGAGACCTGTCACACCCCGTGGCCACCAGCTACGAAATGCAACCGGCACCCTGCCGTAAACATACGGTTTCCCGTATGCCTACTAGGCAATTACGATTAATTTCTACCATCCCCAAACCTAACCCAAAAGATACCCCATATCATGCATACCAATATATATACCCCAAAATAATTCCCAAATCATAACCCAAACATAAGCACATATAATCACAACATAAAACATACCACATATATAATCAAGTAATAAAATCCATATCACCACAAGTCATCACAGAAACCGACAAGTATGTCATACCGATCAGTATTCCATACAGGTACAAAAGTGGTTCATGACATAGAGAATATATAATACAACAAAAACATATATACATCTCTAGTCAAATACCATACCGAACTAAGTAGACAGGTGACCTACGGCTGTCGTGTCTCTCCTGCATCAGTCGCACCAAAACCTGAAAAAGATAACCCAACGGGCGTGAGAATAAATTCTCAGTGCGTTACTTTCCACAAATGAACCCCTGGACTTGCAATCAAACTTTATTTTCATAATTAAACTATCAATAAATGCATAATACCTATAACAGAATATAAACATAAGTGCATACCTGACAGCAGATAATCAAGTGAAATACAACACAAGAATTATTCAATCGAAATTCGAATCAACAACAGTTAGGCTTAATCATTTTAATTGGTCTGGTAGCAACTACCGATGTACCACCCAGCTGTACCACAAACCCGTCGACAACTGTAGGGTTCCAGACACCTACAGAAGGCAACCCTACCCTGCTATATAAGACACCCATCGGTAGAGCTAGGCTTAACCATATTCATTTTATTCTGGTTACAGGTCATATTCAGAAAATTCATTAGGAATCACATTTCCAATCGACCATTCAAACGCATATCACAAAGGATCATGCATGTGACATTTCACACTAGTCACCCATATTCCTACAGTTCTTATCTCACAATCGTTTCATACTACCCTTGCCCCAACCGGTTTGGGGTCTTACGCGGGCCCAGGTAGACTAAAGCTTTAGAATCCTCCCAAAACCCGTGCACCAGGTTTTGTAAATTGGTCACACTTTGGTGATCCATAACACACAACAATCATTTCATTTCCAATTATGGTGACTTATCATCTAAAATCAGATCACGATGGATCGACACAAACGAAATCAATACCAATATGCAGGTCAATCAGCTTACCGCAATTAGAGTTCAAGAATAATAGGGTATGCAATGCAATGCACAATTCACATAATGCAATAACAAGAATATTCAACATGTCAATCGAAACACAATTTAATTTTGAAAGTAAAGTATCAAACAAGTCCAGAAATCCCGCACCTTAGCGTACCACGTACTCTCGCTTAAGGTTCAGACGTCTCAGAGGGTCCCGGAATACCTCGTCGGATCGTTTCGACACCTACTATTAATATTAATTGGGTTTTAGATCAACAATTTCTGGAAAATTTAGTGTTTTTCTTGCGGCCCGAAAACCCTTCACAGAATTTTGACAAGTTGTGTTTTAATTCGATTCGATCGATTCCGATTGCGATAACACTCAATCAGTTCAAGATATTAATTCTAAATGGTTAAATTGAGTTATACCAAGCTCAATTCAACAAAATTTTCCTTTTTCTCAAGTCCCAAAACCCTAGCTCAACCCATTCATTTCAAATGATCAAATTCAAGCAATCCTTATCGCAATCGAACCGAAAATCGAATTAAACTAAATAAAATCAACCCAATTTCAGAATTACAAACTCAAAATTCAAAGAAACAAGTTATAGGGTTTATAAGGAATCACTAAGATAGAAATATACCAAATTAGAGGTTACAACTAAGTAGAGAACGTCGCTCTGATTCCGAAAATGCGATCGATTCGATAATCCGCTCAAGTTCTCACCCTATCTCTCTCTTTTTCTTTCTCTTCGGCAACACACCCACACACACTAAAAAAAAACAGATGGGATCGGTGGAAATGAAGAGAAGGAGATACTTTCAAGGTGATATATGGATTTTTATTAATAAGCCCTCCAAACTTTCAATTATTATAAAGGGTGTGTATCTTACCTATATAGCCTTGTATTTATTTTTAATGCATATTAACTCTTACAAAATCAATTCTAATATATACTTTCATATATAATCATATATATATATATCAATTTAGAAAAAAATATAGTTACACCTTTTTCTTGACCTAATTCCTTCAATTAAAATTTTAATGCATTTTAAATCTTTCAACATAATTAACTTTATATATATATGACTAATTTATCAAATAAATTATATTTACATATTTATTCTATAAAAATTAGAGGAGAATGTTACATCAGCAGTTCCCAGTACCGGTTGGGACGAGGGGTAAGTGACTCTGTATTATGATTTTGGCTTTTGGTGACTTGTGTATCGGAGGCATTACCCAGGGGGTAATGCGTTTGAATGGTCGATTGGTTTTAAATGGATTTTTCCCGGATATGAAATGGAACCAGACTCTTAATTAAACGGTTAAGCCTGTAACTACCAGATATTCTGAGCTCGAGTTAAACCAAATAATGTGTGATTGAATTTCGGTTTGGCAAATCCTGATTTGATTTCATTTGGCTAATTGATGTCGGGTTTATGTGTTCATGTTTATATATTATTATAAATTGATCTGAACTTTATTTGTGCTTTATTTTTGAATATAATCTTTGATTGCAAGTCCAGGAGCGAAACGTGGCAAATTTATCGCACTGAGAATTTATTTCTCACCCCCTGTTTGGGTTAACTTTTCAGGTTCCGGTTCAGCAGATCCGAGAGAGGCACGAGGTCGGTAGGCCTGGTTATTCCGCTGCTTAGACTGTCTGGTATGGTGACATTAGAGATTATGTATATAGTTATGTTTTGTTGATGTACATATATAATCTCTATGTCATTTTTGTGGTGCGTATCCATCGAGATACGGGTTTGTATGATATTACCTGACCAGCTGAGATTTATGTTATGTGTTGTTGGTTGTTTGTTTATGTTTTCATTTACTATTATATCGTAATTGCCTTGTAGGCATACGGGAAACCGTATGTCTACGGCAGGAATCACCTGTCGCGCCTCGTGGGGCCGCGGGGTGTGACAGTATCCGTAAAAAATCGGATACGGATCCGGATCCGAACGGATAATATCCGATCCGTTTGCACCCCTACTGTTAACAGCCGCTGTTGTGGCTGCTACTCCTTTGGCTTTTTCTTCAATCTTCTTCTTGTCACCTTTCCACCAGTCAGGATAACCTACCACTTCAAAACAATTTTCCTTTGTGTGCCGACTTTTTTCACAAGCCATGCACTTTTTTCACAAGCCATGCACTTCAGTTTTCACAAGCCATGCACTTTTTTCACAAGGAGTAGACAAAGTCTCAGTTATAATATAAAATCATGTCTACCATAAATAAGAAGCTTTGACAACTGGAAAGTTAAATCAATGCCTAAGAACTATGAAGGTCCAGTGTACAAATGAAAGACTGGCCAAAGCATTGAAAACATTGCTGTAAAATAACAACATTAAATGATTTTTTATAGAAAGTTATATGAATATAAGTTGTAGGCACTTAATTAAGAAACAGTTAACTATTTTAGGTTAAAAAAATATATATATGAAGAGAGAGTTTGATTGTTTCAGAGCAAGGGGCCCACATGGCCAGTATGGCTAGGAAGGAAAGACGGCAGGATATCAATAGCAAATGAGACCAAGCAGCTACCACCACCTACAGCAAATCTCACTCAATTGATTCAGATGTTTGCTGTCAAGGGCCTTGATATCAAGGACATTGTTGTTCTTTCCGGTAATGAATACATTATTACAAAAATTCTCAAGATCAAATTTTATTCATGGATCCATCATGCTTTGTACTTAATTAGACTCTGAAAGGTGCTGATCCATTTCAATACCAAGCCCATTAAATGCTTACTGTTTAGGTATTTGAGTAATTAATAATCAATTGAACCTGTTATGTACATATCTAAGCCCAAATCCACACCTATGACAATTTTCGCTACTCAGTATCAATAGCTGACATATTTCTCGAAAACTATGTTTCTAATGTATACTTCTACCAGAAGGCACTTACTTTTCGCTATATTTAGGTGCCCACACAATTGGAACAGCGCATTGTTCAGGCATCCAAGACCGTTTGTACAATTTCACCGGTAAAAACAACTTGAATGATGTTGACCCCTTCTTAGACACGGACTACATAGCCAAACTGAGATCAAAGTGTAGCCCGGCAGATACCACCACACTCATTGAGATGGATCCTGGAAGTTACAAGACATTCGATACGAGTTATTACAAATACGTGGCTAAAATTAGATCTGCCTTCCACTCTGACTGGGCTCTACTGACAGATAAGTTTACCAGAGACTATGTCCTGAAGCATGCCAATGGATTCGAGTCAGAATTCTTCCAAGATTTTGCTGAGTCGATGATCAAGATGGGAAATATTGGTGTGCTAACAAGAAGCCAGGGTGAGATCAGAAAGAAATGTTCTATTGTTAACTGATAATTGAAGTCGTTGTTTTTTGTTCTGGATTTGGCTATATTTTTTTTTCTTTTGAGAAAATAATTTATATGAGATTGTGAATGTGTAGTGAGGTTGAGAGGTGTTATTATAGTGAGGTTGTCAATAATTTATTTGTTCTGTTTTCTCCTTCCTTCAACAAGAAACTCTTTGATTCATCTGCTTATCAATCTTCCTTTTTTGAAAGTTAGAACAAAAATTAAAACATTTTTGTTTAACCAAACTGACAAAAAAAAAATATACAATCTCTAGGAAAGAAAAAACAGCAATGTCGCCATTCAACTTTCTGAAGCAGCAGAAGTTATTAATGTTACCTTGTACATTTAATCTCCTTTATGGCTAAAAATGAAAAGGAATAAATGTAGGTCGAGCTTCAAATTATTAAGGCGAGCCCTGAGATCTGTCTAATTGATCAAGTGAATAAAGTATAGAAAATAAGGAGAGACAGCAGTGGAATCCTACACTAGCGTAGAGAGAGGGAAAGGCATTTAGAAGAAATGGCACCCAACCACCCCGCCACCGGAGAATGGCAACAGGTCCGTCGACGCCGTCGGTTCCCAGACAATTGGAAGACTAGCTCTGACCCAGCCCCCAACGTCCCTCCGTACAAACCATACTCCGAGAAACCCACCTATGCACAAGTAGTGCAGAGCCCACCCCACCCCACCTCTAACCCCTCCCCTAACACCACCCCACCAGCCTCCCGTCCTACTTCCCCAGCCACCACTCCACCCACCAATGTCTATGTCTCCCCACACAGCCCGTCTTGTCTACGGTTCCCCCCTCCACCTGCTTCCCCGAATGGCGCGGCAGATGTTTCAAGTGCTGCCGCCAAGGGCACACTATGCCCACCTGTCGCAACCCTAAAAAATGTGGCAAGTGTTGGCGCAACGGCCACGTGGGAGCAAGGTGCCGGCAGCAAACGGTTCACCCAACCTATCCTCCTGCTAGGCATACACTGAACCCGAGCCAGACAGTCACTGTCTGGGCAAAGCACCCCGCTCCTAGGGGCGAGCCGGGTTTTGACGAACTCCTCACGGACTCCTACCCATTTGCTTCTCCAGAGATGCCGCCTGGCCGAACAAAAACAGTTCACTGTTTTCTGCACCGCGATGACGAATTTTTTCGTGAGGTTGACAAGCTCCAGCGCCGAGGTGTGGTCTTACACTCTAACTCTTACCAATGGCATCTTGATGCTGACATTGTGGTTGATTATGCCACGCGGTCGGGCCTGGTCACTAAGGCAGAAATCCGGGTCAGCAGCCTCTATGGCCCCCGCTACCTCATCCTCCTGCCGATAGGGGTTGCACCCGAGACGTTCATTAACGCCACTCCGGTAGAAGTCTGGGAGGAGGGCCTGTCCTTCCAGCCATGGTCCCCACATGACGGTGCTTCGATCTCTATCCCATAATACAAAGTCCTCATTGGCATTAGTGGTGTCCCACCACATCAAATGTATGAACCAGCAATCATCAACATGGTCAGTAAGTTCGGGATATACTTAGGATCTATCTCTCCTCAGGATCCTTCGGACCTTGCATCGTGGTGGGCTGTGGTTGGAGTAGATGACCTCCTCTATGTCCCTCACTCGGTCACCATACATGCAGGCGGCCTCCTCCATGTTGCCCATATAACACCCATCAAATGGAAGCGTTGCAGACTGTACTCGCCTGCTGACATTCCGGCCGTACCTCGTTGTTTAGGGGCCATCCCCTCCAACACCTACATCCCCATCGCCCCCGGATTCGGATGACGAACAGGAGCTTGCCCCTGACCCCGAGGTCCACCAGATTTCTCTCAAGACTCTCAGAGAAATCTGTCGAGGCAAAGACCCACTAACCTTGCCTGAAGAGATCCGCCACCTAGCCATGGAAACTGGGACGGAGGAAGACACATCACACCAGCAACACGAAAGTCTACAGGGGTTAGCCTTAGCAAAAGAGAAAGGAAAGGATGTCATGGTTACACAAGAGTCGCACAGGAGTTTTGCCACAGTCGATCACCGGGCACAAGATCAACCAAAAGCCAGTACGCTTTCTCTCAAACCTGGGACAACCCTGCTGCGACGCATCCGGCCTGAACGGGTCAACCCAGCATTCAGTGAGGCGAGTCGGCACAATGAGGGAATACTGCCAACTCGCACCACACAGTCCGCTGATGCGGCCATAACAAACCACAACCGAGTTCGCATTCTCCCGAGGCCTGCTCAGAACACATTACCTACAGGGGATGTCCCTCTGACAGGAGAAGGAAAAGGGAATTCCTAGCCTCCTAGTACTGCTACAGGGCTCGGGTCTAATCCAACTTCCTCGGGCAGTGTGCGACGCATGACTACCTCAGGAAGAAACCTCCTGCAGCCCAAACTCCCTACTGCTGCGCATGTTACTAAACCAAGAAAGGATGGGGAGAAGCAAAACATTGGGAGTGCTGCTAGCCCTAACGGGTCTGCTGGAAGTCGGGGCTCATCCGACCCGACCACTTCCCTAGCTGAAATGAGGCGGACCGTTAGGATCAAGAGAAAAAACAGGGCCCGCAACCATCCTGGGCCGTCCAAAAAACAAAATTCAAGCCCAGCTATTACAAGCCCAGCTAATGGTCAGGTTGCGGGCCGCCAAGGCTCTACAATCCCAACAGGCGGGCAGGCCGACAGCGGCAATCTTCTACAATCCCAACAACAGGCCGTCCTCAGGCCCAGGTGAGCGGAACAACAGCAGGCCCTGCCGAACAAACCGACAGCAGACGAGCAGCAGGCTGGCGGCCTAAGCCTTCTACAGTACCGCTGGCCCAGGACCGAACGGCCTGTGATACTGACCCCGCGGGTTTCTATAATATTCGGGTCCCTTATGCATTATGCACGGACATCGCCCAGTTAATTGGGGTCCCGACTGAGGAGGTGTTGCGGTCAGTAGATGAAGACAACAGCGAGAGAGTTGGCCAGCGGCCCCGGGATGAGCCCAGTAGCAGTCGTCAGCCACCCTTGCAGATGGATACCGAATCAGATGGAGTCTCCGACTCCGAAGAGGAGATCTGAGCTGGGAATTTTTTTCTCCTCTGTTGTACCGATGCTTCTTAGTTTTTATGAATATAAAGAAATTGCAAATTCTTAGTTGGAACGTAAGAGGGTTAGGGGATGTGAACAAAGCGGAGGTGGTTCGCAATGTAATCAGGCACTCACTCCCGTTGTGATGTTTGTTGTTTGCAAGAACTAAAATGGAATAAATTTGATTTGGGATATGTGAACCGAGTTCTTCCTTCTTTTTATGACAAAAATTGCGCGCTGCTCCTAGCCATGAACTCATCGGGTGGTCTTTTAACTGCATGGAAAAGGAACTACACACTAAAGAACTGTTGGGCATCAAGAAATTCGGTTTCTGTACTGCTCACACAGGAGTCAACCGGATGGGAGTTTCTGGTGACTAATGTGTATGGTCCTTCCGAGAACTCTATCTCCAAGAAGCTGGAATTCATTCAGGAGCTCCGAAATATTCAAACATTGGTCAGAAGCCCTTGGGCATTGCTAGGAGATTTCAACCTAGTGAGGTGGTATGTTGATCGATCGGCTGATTTGAGGGATTACAGCCTCATGTGCGCTTTCAATGATCTGATTCGCGACTTGGACTTGACAGATGTGGATTTACAGAATCGATGTTACACGTAGAGTAGCAAACGGCCGGTGCCGACCTTCTCGAGGTTAGACAGGATTTTCCTATCCCCTCACTGGACCTTGTAATTTCCGGTCGTTAAGATGAAAGCTTTGGCAATGATAGTCTCTGATCATGTGCCACTTCTCCTCAACTGCTGCCAACAAGCTACTACTAAACCTTTGCCTCGCATCGATATTTTCTGGCTGGCATACGGGGAGGCACAGCAGCTTGTGCGGTCCGTATGGGACTCACAGGGGCTGGTCTTACCTAACATTTCACATCAAATCTCAAGAAAGATTGAGCTGGTTCACAAAACTTTGAGACAATGGCATCTAGGCCGATTCTCAAAACTTCAGGAGCAATTGGAAAACTGCCGGAAAGCGATCACATTCTTCGATGCTATCGAGGAAAGAAGAGTTTTAAGCACAAGGGAATTCAACTTTCGATTGAAAATCAGAGCTCGGGCATATGAATTGGCTCGAATTGAGGAAATCCGATGGATGCAACGATCACGGATAACATGGCTCAAGAATGGCGATAAAAACACTCGCTATTTTCATGCATATGCTTCCGCCCGTGCGAGAAGAAATGCGGTTACTTCCATCCAGGTTGAGGGCCGCACTTTGGAGAATAAGGAGGAGATTACAGAAGCCTTTGCGGCACACATGCGTCGGGTGCTAGGCTCGACTGACACTGTGCTGGACTTTGACCCGTCAAGGCTATACCCCCACAGTGATGTGTTACAGGACTTGCAGGCTCCATTCTCGGAGCACGAAATTCACTGTGCGGTCCAGCAACTAGCCAAGAACAAGGCGTTCGGCCCGGACGGCCTCCCGAGTGAGTTTCTCCAAACCTTTTGGCCCTCCCTAAAAACCGAGATCATCGAGAGTTTCAACAGATTTTTCGATCACCAACTGGAGTTGAAGAGCATAAATAGAGCAAACATTGTTTTTGTGCCTAAAAAAGTTGTCCCCACTGAGGTTGGAGATTTTCGCCCAATCAGTATAATTAACATTATCCCAAAGTTGCTTTCCAAGGTGCTTTCCAACAGATTGAGGCCGAAATTGCTGACCATCATATCTCCGCAACAAACGGCGTTCGTCAAGAACAGGCACATAGCAGAAACATTTATCTCCACGAGGGAGATGTTCTATGAGATTGCAAATTCAAAAGCCGAGGCGATTTTCTTGAAACTTGATTTCACAAAGGCTTTTGATTCCATTCACTGGTCATTCCTGGAAAAGGTAATGCGGGCACGGGGATTCCCGGATCGTTGGATCAAATGGATCTCTACCATCCTCCTCACTTCAACTTCTCGCACAGTGGTTAACGGACACATGTCGGGTTTTTTCGAGCATAAGAGGGGCCTCCGTCAGGGAGACCCCCTATCGCCTATGCTCTTCATCATCGCAGCCAATGTGCTACAGCAAATGGTTCAGGCAATTAACACAAGACTGGGAAAGTCAATCTCCCCTCGGATTCCGGAGTCGATACTAGCCTTGCAATACGCCGGTGACACGGCCTTAATTGCAAATGCATCTGAGGAGCTCGAATCAATCATCGTTTTGAAGATAGTGCTCAGAATTTTTTCCAAAATTTCGGGCCTCACAATAAACTTTGGTAAGAGCTGCTTTGTTCCTTTCAATCAATCTCCGGAAAACTTGCTACGATTGCGGGCCGTACTGGGCTGCCCCCAAACTGAACTCCCAGTCACATATTTGGGGATGCCGCTATCGATAAAAAGACCAAACAGAGATGCTTTTGTGCCAATTATAGACAAGCTGGAAAAACGTCTCGAGGGATGGAAAAGGAAACTCATCTCAAGAGGTGGTAGATTACAACTCGTCAAATCAGTACTCTCCTCGATCCCCATTTATTACATGTGCTGTTTTTTACTTCCCAAGTGGGTGGTGGCAAGGATGGACAGGAATAGACGCAAATTTCTTTGGGGAAGAAATGACGAGCAAAAGAAAGGAATCTCCTTGCTTAATTGGGAAATGGTGAGTCTACCAAAAAAGTGGGGAGGCATGGGTGTAATAAATTTACACCTCCAAAATATCGCCTTGTTGATACGATGGTGGTGGAGGCCGTATGTGGAGCCTCAGGCGTTATGGACAATCACTGTCAATAAGTTGCTTGTGACTGGACATTATGTGGATGGACCGAATTTTTGGGCTTCTAGAGGGTCCTTTTTTTGGAACCAGCTACAAAAACTGAAATGGTGGTTTGACTGGTCCACTCAGTGGTGTATAGGCAGTGGGGAACGAATTGCTTTTTGGTTTGATTCGTGGGATGGATTGGCACTAGAGCACTGCATGCAAGAAAGACCGCAATACCCTTATATCTCACTTCGGGATGCAGCCCCGATTGTTCACCTAATTGCTCCTGAACTCTCACATAGAGTGGAGGGGCTCATGCTGGCTGATGACAGAGATTCATTGGTCTGGAGATGGGCTCCTACGGGGGAATACAGGGCTCGATCATTATACGGGGCAATTATGGGTGCCGGTATGATACGAGACAAAGATGCATTCATCTGGGGTCTTCGAGTGCCTCCGACAGTAAGAATTTTCGGATTCTTACTGTTGAAAAACAGGCTACTTACGCACGACAACATGATGCGACGAAATATGCACTGTGACACTGCTTGCGCATTATGTCAGAATTGCCCGGTGGAATCTGCATTACACATATTCTTCCTCTGTCCGTATGCGGTCCATGTGTGGTTTCTCATCAACGACAGGGTAGGTTTTAATCTAATCCAGAGAGGGACTGATATTGGAACTACATGGGAACTCTCCACCCGCAATTTTGGGCACAGAGGAGAAGAATGGAAGAGACAAGGTCCAGCTCTGTTGTTGTGTACCTGCTGGCTGCTTTGGAAACAACGAAATGCACAACTCTTCTCTGATGACAAGATCCCACCGCAGATGATATCGGATCGAATATGGCAGGAGGCTCAGCTATGGAAGACAAATTGTTGAGGGATCCTACAAACATGTATAGGTTGCGGGGTGGCTGTTTTGGGGTTTTTCAGGATGTTTTTACATTAACTTTGTTGTTTCTGCGGACTACCGCTAACTGGTTCATGATGTATGCCGTTACAGGGGTACGGTTTTCCTGTTGTAACCCTTTCTATTAATATACAAACCTTGGCAGCCGCTGCCAAGTTTTTCAAAAAAAAAAAAAAAGAGGAGAGAGCAAATAATCATACTTAATTTCTAGCCATTTCCTTTTTCTAAAATGCACAATAATTCTATAGACGACTTGATTGTGTATGCCTTGAAAAGCTGGTAAAGACAGCCAAAGTTTTATGTTCCTTCCCCCTTGTCTTGTTCTATCTTCATTATTAATTTGTTTGTGGAAATAGATTAGTTAAGCAATTCTAGCTGTTCAAGGAACGTGCTAGCTACTAATATTCTCGTCCATTTTATGAAGCAATTTCCTTATTTTTAATTGAAATATATTAATGAGTTAATCAACATATATGGCCTCACATAAGATTAGTCTTCCAAAATAATGTTCACATTTATATAAGTCAAAATCTTATTTTATTCCAATTTGTCATTATAAAATATTTTAACTGAAGCAATCAACGATGCAGACGTCAGTCCAAATTTTCTGTGCAAAAAGCGAACAGTTTTTTTGTTTTTTTTTTTTTTGCCACAAACAATGAATTACTTGATAGTTGATACTTAATCATTAAATAAATTGTTTTTCGCGAAATTTATTAAAGTAAATCATGTGAAATTTGAAAATTGTATCCTCATGCACATTATAATAATAAATAATTCCTCCAGTTTAATTGATAATTTGACAAATATATATTATTCAAAGAATTTGATGTCTAATTAATTAAACTGACAGGTTTTGTATTAATTTGTATTCAATAATAATGCCATTTCTGTTGAACAAATTGTCAACCAAGGACATTCCCTCCAATAACACTTCATGCATGCTCTTGCACAAGACATAATTGAATTAAAAAAATAAATTAAAAAGTCAATATTGCTTATGTTGACCGTTGCATTCTGATTATTGTAGTGTAGCATCATCAAAATTCGTAGTTCTTGTGTAGATTTGGTATATATAGATAATATAGTATTGGCACTCACATTCCCATAAATGGAAATTGAAAAAACTCAAACGGATCTTGCTAAATAAGTAAATTCTACTGGGGCCTAGAGAAATTAAAGCAAGACCCAATTTTAAATACAACGAAGATGGAGTACACTAAATATTTATGTAATGGGCTCCAATTACTTCTCCATCAAGTCCCAGTCTCTAGCACTATAAAATTATAACAAAACTTTGAATTTGAACGTGTTTGCAGGTTTATTGAATAAGGAAGCTTTGAAAATTTCTTTTGTCAACAATTTCTGTATCTATATAAAGCTCTCAAGGAAAGGGTAATTGCAAGTTCAAAACTGAAACCGTTGTCACAACCTCAAATTACTCCATACATACGATAACTAACATGGCAATTAAGTTTCTCTTTTGTATGCACCTTTATCCACACTTGCAATCGTCTCAAATGCAAGCTTGGTTTATAAGTACTACAACGACACATGCCCCTACGTAGAAGATATAGTTCGTGAGGAAATGAAGGCGATCCAATATGTGGATCCATCCTTAATGCCCGCATTGCTCAGATTGCATTTCCATGACTGCTTTGTTAGGGTAAAGTACATTTGATGTGTGATACACTCATCTTTTTTTTTTCTTTATAAAACAACTATAATAAATTTCTCCTGGCTGGCTATTTAAGACTTTCAATAATATAGTGCATATGTTTATTTTTTTCTTGTAGTTGATGTATAGTTTTGTTTTCCTATTATTCTCATTTTAGGGATGTGATGCATCGGTTTTGTTGAACTCATTGAATGGAACAGCTGAAAAAGATGCCCCCCCAAACCTTAGCCTTAGAGGCTTTGCTGCAATTGAGACGATCAAGGCTAAACTACAGGCTGAATGCCCTGGAATTGTATCATGTGCCGATATCCTTGCTATAGCTGCACGTGATGCTGTTTATCTGGTATGAAACAATTTAGTTGTAAATGTCATGTTCAGCAGCGTCTTAAGCTAAAAAAAATGCCATATGTGGACATGTATTTTCTTCTATTTGTATTACCTTTATTATAATAAACTTCTGTTAACAAATTTACAAACTAATGGCCTTGTGTGTTAAATTTCAGAGTAATGGACCGGACTACTACATTGAAACTGGAAGAAGAGATGGAAATGATTCTTCAGCTGATGAAGCTTTGCTTAATCTGCCACCGGCATATGGAAACATCACTGAACTGATTGAGCTCTATGCAGAGAAAAACTTGACAGACAAGGACCTAGTTATTCTATCAGGTCAGAGAACAAAAGATCCATAATATCTACCAATTTCGTATTTCTGTAAACATATGTATGAACTAAGTTCTTGTATATACATAACTCATATATATATATATATATTGTACATTTCATTTTAGGAGCGCACACATTTGGTGTGTCACATTGCTCGACCATCTTAGTCCGCTTGTACAACTTCACTGGCAAAGGCGACCAAGATCCGTCGTTAGACAGCACCTATGCAGAGGAGTTGAAGCAGAAATGCCCAATCGGTGACAACACCTCAATAGTCCCAATGGTCCCAGGGAACCTGCTAAATTTCGACGGAAGCTACTATGGAGGAGTCTTGAAGAACCAAGGCTTGTTCGTAGCTGATGCACAGCTCCTTGACAATAGTACGACAAAAGCTTATGTGGAAGCAATATTTAATGCAAAATCAATGGAAGAATTCTTCATCGATTTTGGACTGTCAATGATCCACATGGGAAGGATTGAGCCTCTCACCGGAACCAACGGGACGATCAGGGCCGTTTGCGGTTCATATGTTGCTTGAACAGAGCTGCAGTGTACTCTAAATCATGCAACTCTCCACTGAGCTCTTGGTGTCATGACTTTTAATTTGTTACAACTAGTCCTTTATATCAAGCTATCTAGCAACAGATAAGGAGGGTTTAGAATTTTATTAATTGACCTGGCTGTATTTTTTTCATTTGTTCTTTCATATATATTGTCTACTTTTTCATTTGGTATTTCATGATTATTTTTTCATTACTGTTTTAAAAGATAAGTTATATTGCAAGAATAATAGGTGGATTTTATTATTTGTACTCTGTTAGAAAAAAATTTTAATAGTTATTTTATTACTTTAATTAGATATTTAATAAAACTATAAGGTTAGTACATCTAAATGGCTCCTGCTCATAAAATTACCACGGTAATTAAAAATACTACTCCCGAAACATGGAAATAATTGTACCCATGAGTAACCGTGGCTTTCTTCATTCTCGGGATGTAGCCATATTAAAGTACTGAGCAAAATGACCAGTAATGCCCCTGTTGAGCCCTGAAATTATTACCCGTCTTTCTTCAAATCTCTCCCTCTGCTTAGTTGAGAATTGTGAAGGAAATAAGATAAATTTGTTTCATTAAATTTTGTAGTAGAGGAAAGCTGAAGCGGAGAATTGAGAAGCAAATAAGAAATAAATTTGGATTCATTAAATTTTGTAGTGGATGAAAACTGAAGCAAATTGTTGATACAATTTAAAATGCTAAGAGAAAAACTTTGTCGAAAGGAGTTCGTAACTGACATTGACCATCCAAGTCTATTGTGCAGGGATGTAATTAGGGAGTCTATTGTTGAAGAATCATTTCCATCTCTTCGTCCAGTTTCAACGTAGTAGTCCGGTCCATTACTCTGAAATTTAACACACAAGGCCATTAGTTTGTAAATTTGTTAACAGAAGTTTATTATAATAAAAGGTAATACAAATAGAAGAAAATACATGTCCACATATGGCATTTTTTTTAGCTTAAAACGCTGCTGAACATGACATTTACAACTAAATTGTTTCATACCAGATAAACGGCATCACGTGCAGCTATAGCAAGGATATCGGCACATGATACAATTCCAGGGCATTCAGCCTCTAGTTTAGCCTTGATCGTCTCAATTGCAGCAAAGCCTCTAAGGCTAAGGTTTGGGGGGGCATCTTTTTCAGCTGTTCCATTCAATGAGTTCAACAAAACCGATGCATCACATCCCTAAAATGAGAATAATAGGAAAACAAAACTATACATCAACGACAAAAAGAAAAAAAAAAAAAAAAACAATTTCGAATCCACACATCAAATGTACTTTACCCTAACAAAGCAGTCATGGAAATGCAATCTGAGCAATGCGGGCATTAAGGATGGATCCACATATTGGATCGCCTTCATTTCCTCACGAACTATATCTTCTACGTAGGGGCATGTGTTGTTGTAGTACTTATATAAACCAAGCTTGCATTTGAGACAATTGCAAGTGTGGATAAAAGTACTAGTACAAAAAACCCCTTCACCGACCCACAATCACCGACTGTTTTAATATGTAACAGTCGGTGTAGAGACTGCTGGTAAAATTGTAAATAAGAAGAACCTCAACACTGACTGGTCCATTATAAAAAACCGTCAGTGAACCAACACTGACTGTTTTCTAAGAAAAGAGTCGGTGTTGCTCACAGCCTACACTGACTGTTTTTCAGAAAAAACAGTCAGTGTTTAGCATTCATCAACACCGACTGTTTTTAAAAAAAACAGTCGGTGTTGCTCACAGCCTACACCGACTGTTTTTCAGAAAAAACAGTCAGTGTTTAGCATTCATCAACACCGACTGTTTTTTAAAAAAACAGTCGGTGTTGGTCACAACCTACATCGACTGTTTTTTTTAAAAACAGTTGGTGTTGAGCTATTACCAACACTGACTGTTACTTAAAAAAAAACAGTCGGTGTTGTTTGACATCCTACACCGACGGTTTGGTTAGAAAAACAGTCGGTGTTTCTCTATGTTGTAATTCATAAAAACCTAGTTTACAGTCGGGTCTAGTTGAACCGACGGTGTTGGAGGATTTACCGGCTGTTTTTTCTTGGAACCGTCAGTGAGGTTTCTTTTTAACATCTAAAGAGCTTTCCTTTTCCCAAATATCACTTTCGATCTGCAGCTTGTAAATTTCATTTCGCTCTTCAGAGGTTCCTTTTAACTTGTAAACAACTTTCCTTCTACTATCTTGACCGCTGCTTTCCTTGCTTATTCAACAACAATTAACGTTATTCTGATGTAGCAGAACCCCTCCTCCGTGCTTGATCAAGTTTGAAAAGAATAAACATATAAATATCGAAGGGTATACAGATGCAGATTGGGCAGGAAACATCATGGACAGAAAATCAACTTCTGGTTACTTTACATTTGTTGGGGATAACTTGGTAACTTGGAGAAGTAAAAAACAGAATATGGTAGCATTATCCAGTGCTGATGCTGAATTCAGGGGAATGGTGAAAGGAATTTGTGAGCTACTATGGTTGAGAAAAATGATCACTGAGTTAGGAGTGGAATACAAAGATGAGATGAAATTGTATTGTGATAACAATGCTGCTATTGACATCTCACACAATCCAGTACAACACGACAGAACGAAACACATAGAGGTAGATCAACACTTTATTAAAGAAAAACTTGATTATAATATTATCTCTCTACAGTTTGTTAGATCTACAGAACAGGTGGCGGATATCTTAACGAAGGCAGTGGCAACTAAATCTTTCGAAGAGATGCTAGAAAGAATTGGAATGGTGGATATCTACTTGCCTTCGTGAGAGGGAGTGTTGAGAATACACTTGGCAACTAAAGATCTGGGAATCAAACAAGATATGCTAGGATCCATATCTAATTGAAGAAGAAAAGAAGATGTGAAGAAAGGAAGATGGACATGCACAGCCTATATATTATTCCATATATAGATAATAGTTGATTTTCTTCTAATATCAAATTATTGTATTCTATGTTTAACGCATATACTTGATTTACTAAAGATACCAAGTTGTGTTGATAAATAGGAGATGCTACAGCCGCGTAATATTTATAGAAAAAACAGAGAAATAAAATCGGGTGGGAAGGGAGCTTTCTAGGGAGTCTTGTGTTCTCTTTATTTTCCGTAAATTTAACATAAACTAACATTTTAAGGTTAATTATACTCAGGCTCAAACACAGCAGAATTATGTTAAGAAATATGTTTACTTACCAACAAGACAGAATCCCGTGCCATCAGTGCAAGAACATCAGCACAAGAGACTGTGTTTGGGCATGCCTTCTCCAACTTAGCTTTAACCCTTTCAACTGAACCAAATCCTCAAAGGGTGAGGTTTGGTTTTCCATCTTTCTCTGCTTTATTTCTAGGTGTCGCGTCAAGCAAGACAGAGCCGTCACAACCCTATACAAGAAAGAAATGACTTATTGTGTTTTAATATTTACTATGGTTAAACATGTTGATGTATCAATTTAGTAAAACATGATGAAAGAAAAAAGACACCGATGTTGTACATCATATATAGTTGCGGATGTCCCAGTAACAACAGATATCAACAACATCGCACGAAACAAATAATAGATAAGTAGCGATGAAGGTAACAACATACCCTAACAAAGCAATCATGGAAATGCAGCCTGAGAAGTGGACCCGCGAGGCTTGGTGCAACAGAGAGAATCTGTTTCATCTCATTCTGGACAATTTCTTCGGCCTTTGGGCATGTCTTGCTATAGTAATCAACACTCAATTGTGCACTTGTTGACCCCAAAAGAAAAAGAAAAGATGCTATAAGAACCCGTTGCATTTCAAGGGTACTTGATCCCATGATGAGATATATGGGACCTGTTTAGGTATACTTCAACAAAGAGCTCTCTGTTACTTAGTTTGAGATGGAAGTGAAGTGGCCTAATGCTGCTTATATAGTGACCAATTAGTTGCTTAAGTTATACTTGGTGGGTATTCAATTGTAGGAAAACCGCAACTTATCTGTCCCTTGATTAGTTTAAAGTGGTACCAGCAGGCTATGTGAGGTGGAATGTACCGAAGAAGTTGGATTTTAACATAGAAAATATAATGGTTTCGCCAATCATTTTCATCTAACTCAAAGAAAGATTATATAAATCTTCCTTTCGAAGTACCCCTAAGTGTGGAAAATCGTTCAATTTTAAATGGGAAAAGTCCACATAAAAAAAAGTGAGGTTTTTTTTCTCAAAAAAAAAAAGTGAGGTTTTATTGCTGGAATTCATATATCCGACATGGCTCATAAAATTCTAACGTAAAAATCAAACAGATTTTCTTCAAATTTGAATTTTGTTGGGATTCATGCCGCCCGAAGAGGGTGCACAAGGCGAAGCGATGGATACATCATTAGTGACATTTATAATGTTTGAATTAGCAGAAAGCCAGAAAATTTGCACAATGTATTTTGTTTAAAATGTTTGAAGCTCAAATTTCGGAGATTCTAATCAATTTTTTTTTTAGAAAAGCAATCTGAGGAATATGGCGTCTTCAAAAAATTATTAGTTACTTGACCCAGAAGACATAGGGTCTACGGTTCATGAATTTATTTACCCTGCCGGAGGATCGAGTATAAATAGTAATGAAGCTAATAAAATAACATAACAGGATAGATAGCCAGAAGAAGAATCCTTGCATGTGCAGACAGGTTTGGTAACTCGTGAGGTTTAATGATTAGTTATATATTGACAAACCACTATCGAAAGGAACCTCAAGGAGAATAATTAGTTGAGTCTTTTGTGGTTTCTATATTTAATTTAATTAGTTGGTTCATTTTTTCTTGACTCAAAAGATGAATAGTCAAGTTTGTTATTTTGAAAATTTTCGTAGAAGTTTATTTTCAATCGAATTAACGAAACTCGAGCTCAGGTATAAGAAGCATTATCTTTTCACTATACTAATAATTAAGTCTTCATATTATAACTAATAATTATTCAATATCTGATAAATTTATGGATTGTCACACTCATTAATTAATATAATATTGTTAAATTGGCGCCTGGTAAAGAAATTTTTACTTTAGGGGACAAAATGATCAGGGTTTGTTGAAGAATAATGTATTTCACCCCCAATAAGAACTGTTACGTACATCGGAACACGTCTTACTGGATACTAAAAAATGTTAAATGTTAACACTGTTAATTAAGTAATTTTCAAGTGATACAGACTACGGAACGTTTAGCTACAGAAGTTCAGGATTTAATTAATTATTTTAATATCTAACTGCCAGGTTTGATTTTTTATTGGAACAATGACGTATACATTAATTATTTTTTCAAATGACTGTTTTAAATCAGAAAGCTATCATTTGGTTTCTTTTTTTTTTATGTAGGAGGTAACTAAAACCCAGCATTTCAATGCAAGGAATGAAAGTGCAGTAACAAAAGAATATTGTCTTGAATTTTCTCAAAAAAGGAAGATTGATAAGCAGATGAATCAAAGAGTTTCTTGTTGAATGAAGGAGAAAACAGAACAAATAAATTATTGACAACCTCGGTAATAACACCTCTCAACCGCACCACACATTCACAATCTCAAATAAATTATTTTCTCAAAAAAAAAAAATAATAAAGCAAATTCCAGAACAAAAATCAACGACTTCAATTATCAGTTAACAATAGAACATTTATTTCTGATCTCACCCTGGCTTCCTGTTAGCACACCAATATTTTCCATCTTGATCATCGACTCAGCAAAATCTTGGAAGAATTCTGACTCGAATGCATTGGCATGCTTCAGAATATAGTCTCTGGTAAACTTGTCTGTCAGTAGAGCCCAGTCAAAGTGGAAGGCAGATCTTATTTTAGCCACGTATTTGTAATAACTCGTATCGAATGTCTTATAACTGCCCGGATCCATCTCAATGAGTGTCGTGGTATCTGTCGGGCTACACTTCGATCTCAGTTTGATAGTTCGTGTCCAAGAAGGGGTCAACATCATTCAAGTTGTTTTTACCGGTAAAATTGTACAAACGGTCTTTGATGCCCGAACAATGCGCTGTTCCAATTGTGTGGGCACCTTAATATAGAGAAAAAAGTAAGTACCTTCTGTTATAAGTATACATTAGAAATACAGGTTGTCAAGAAATATGTCAGTTATTTATACCTAGTAGTGAAGATTGTCCTTTTTTTTTAATCTTCGCAGAGGCTGCAGAGTAGTGAAGATTGTCATAGGTGTGGATTTGGGCTTAGATGTGTATACAACTGGTCCAATTATAAATACTACTCAAATATCTATAGAGTAAGCATTAAATGGGAGCGTGGGATTGAAATGGATCAGCACCTTTCAGAGTCTAATATAATTGAAATGGATCAGCAGCTAATATAATTAGACTCTGAAAGGTGCTGATCCATTTCAATCCCCTGTTTAATGGGCCTAGTACAGAAGGCCTAATTTTCATTTTACCTTTTAGTCTAACCGAAATGTTCATGCTTTCATCCGGCCCAAATTCAAACTCCAATAGTCTCAGGCTTAATTATTAATTAATATTTTTTTGTATAAAATGAGGGTTGAGGTGTTAATTTTTTTTAATCTTATTTATTGTTTATATGGCATTTTCTGAAAAAGCTATTGGTATATAATACGTACGCATATATAGATAATTAATTATAATTTAAAATTCAACTTAATTGTTCTTATTATATATGGACATCTATATCACTTAATTCTTAATAACATCGTAAAAAAATGTTATATTTTTTAAAATTCAATAAATTTAATGCATTAATATAAATTATATAGGCTTAAATATCTAAAGAGAAACAACATGTACTTATTTTCAAATTTGTGTGCATGCTTGTCTGAATATGTATATCCACTACAGCATTCAGACACATCAGCGACCGGCCAAATTGTTTTATTTTTTTTAATGGAGATAGAGGGGTCTTCAGCGACCGGCGAGCAGACCGGTGGCTGATGCCGGTAGCTGAAGACTTGTTTTGTTGTAGTGATCGGCCAATTAATGTAAGACACTACAGCAAACTATAATATCAGCGACCAGCAGTAGCGACCAATGAAATCGCCGGTCGCTGATAGTATTTTTCTCCCAAAAAAATAAAAAATAAATGGTTTTGGCGACGAGGTTTTCTGCGGCCGGCGCAAATATCTTTCAGCGACCATATTGACCTGGTCGCAGAAAATTTTCTGTAAAAAACGCGCGATTTCCTTTTCTCTCTGTCTCGTCTCCCGCGGTTAGGTTAGCCACCAAAAAATTTCGCGTACCCCGCCGCTCGGCCTCGATCATCGGCCCATTCGATCGCATACCCGCTCTCTGACCCCGACCTGAAGCTCGAAGTCTCTGACGCCGACCCTCTCTGACCCCGACCTCTGACTCTCTCTCTGACCGCTGATCTCTCAGGTAAATGTTACCACTCTCTTGTTAATGTGAGTTCTTAATTGCTTCTTGATGCTGTGTTCGTCTTGGTTTTAACTTGGGTCTTCTAATCTTAAAGTAAAAAGAGAGGAATTCAACACTTATTTAGAATCAGCAAATTGTTTCTGTTAAGATATTTTATATTGATTGGGCCAAAGCTATTCAGTTAGAAGATAACTTTTCTTGTATAGGCAGGACGACCCCTGAAAGCACTTTACTTCTACCCATTTTTATATTGTGGGGTAAGTAGAAAGGATTGATATACTTCTACCCATTTTAAGCTCCAAGGTTCTTTTAGGTATCTAATTTGGGCTCCACCATGTTCAGAATATATATATCATCAATATTTTCAATAGAAGTCCTCCAGTGCAGGCATTTATTTGACAAAGTGAAAAAGAGGGTCTGAATTTGAAATATTGGTGGAAGGACTAATGAAAGAAAATTAGTAAAAATGAGGCTGATATTGTTTCAATTTTTGTATGCATGTAATTTCAATTTTAGCTTGAAATAGACACCAAGTTCATGCTAAATTGATTTTAGATTAGTGATTGGATTCTGTATTAATTGTTTTTTTTTATTACGGTAAGCTATACATTTAATAATTGATTCTGTCGCATCTTTTGCTCAGCAACTGTTTGTATTGACCAGTGATGAAGTTCTTCTTATAAAAGGGAAGAGATGTTATGGTATAATACAATACAATAATCTATATTCAAGTCTTGCATTTGCCTTGCCACTGGAAAAAAAAAAGAATGTACTGCTCAGAATCTATTTTTATCAATTGTTTTCTTGCAGTTGTAATTCCAATTTTCATTATATAATCTTCACATTCATAATAGTCATATTTAACAAACTTTTTTTTTTTTTTTTAAGAATGGTACAGGAGGTTTTTCATCCTACCTTAATTGCCTTTTCAGTAACAAAAATTAAGCTGTCAGTTTTTTGTGATTTTCTTAGCATCTTGGATGGATTTGCATTTTGTTTCATGTTTATAATTTCATTATTCTGGCAATATATATTGGCCAAGAAATCAATATCATAACAGATAGAGGCCCTTGATTACCTCAATGTATTAGGTAGAGCTTCAACTAATACAAGAATAAATTAAGAGATTTGGGCCATTCGCATGGTCAGAATTGCATAATAGTTTGACTCAGGCACTTTGAAACTAATTTTGACTTTTCTTTTCTTGAGAAAAGTTGGGGAGAAAAACAAGTTTTGCATGCCTTGTACTGGTTGTCAGCTCATAAGTCATAACTGCATAATTTTGTATGTACTTGATGCAATTATTGGCTGAAATTTGGTGAAATATCTCTGCATTTGTTGTTCCAATTTTTTTATCTCACAAATGACTTCCCCAAAAAATAACAAATTTATAATGGAATCTGGAGTCAATGACCTCCAAAGTTCTCCTTCAATTTTTTTTAAACAAATTTAGATTTCTGTGTAATTGCAACTTGAATTTAACTATTTAAGGCTATTTATTGTCTTTGCTAAAAAATTTGAAGCACAAAAATTACAACTCAAGCAAATATTGGGTTGATTAAGCAAAAATTACAACTCAAGCAAATATTGGGTTTGCAAATTTTCGCTTGAGTGAAACTTATTGATTTTTATCATCTCAACTTCTAGATATGGCACCGAAAAGAAAGGACAAAGGAAAGGCACCGGCGGGCTACGAGGCGGAGTCGAGTCAGAGGAATGTTCGCGGTGCAAATGCATATATTTCGCGCCTGCAGATCCGAGTTTGCGACCAGTGCTTCGGTTAGGGGGTTACAGGTAATATTCATTTTTTGTGTATGTTGTAATTATGCATTAATTGTAGTGATTGTAATAATTATTTCTATTTGCAGGACTTTTGATGCAGGGCACCCAGAGCTGACGAAGCAGGTCGCAAAAATTATATCGCAGCTAGTACGCACAGCATATCCTGGACCATACACCAGATACACGGATTTCCCTGATACCAACAAGGAAGTTATCAAGAAAGACTTTTTGGTAAGTAAAATTTTCTGAAACAAAACCTCTAATAATTACTTGTTTCCTTTTTTTAAGCTAACAAACCGAGTTATGCATTGCAGAAGCACTGCCAGTTTCCACCGGGGGTAGCTGAGAGTATTGCATGGGATGTATTCCGCAGAATAGCTGACAAACGGCTACAAGATATGCTTAACAAGGCCAGGGAGGCAGCAACCAAGTCCTATGGAGATTCAATGCTCGAGTGGAAGGAGCGTGGGGCTGCTCCTCGCCCCCATGACGCCTGGATCAAGCCGGAGTTCTGGCCCGGACTCGTCGATCATTGGTGTAGTGATGTTTTTGCCCGTCGGAGCCAGCGGAATGCTTTAAATAGGGCCAATGCTGAAGGGTCAGGGGCCACAACGGGTCCTGTGAACATGCTTGTTCACAAACAACGCTTCGTAAGTTGTTTTTCATTAAATTAATCTATTTTCATTCCAATTGAATCTAATCGAACTAACCTTGATAATTTTTTTTTAAATGAAATTGTCTTTCAAATTCTTAACAAGAGCAAGAAAAAGGGCGCGAACCCAGATGGTCCGATGAGCTGTTCCAGCCTACCCATACAAAGAAGAAGACGGGAGAATATATTACCGGCAAGGCGAAAGAAGCACAGGTAATAATACTTTCGAATCGTTTTATAAAATATCATGGTTCCTCTTGTATAACATTTTTGTCATATTTTACAAAATTTGCAGGAAAAATATGAGAGTGCTATGGTGCAGAAGTATGGAGAGGATAGAAACACATGGCCCGCATACGACGACGACGTCTGGTACTCTACGGGAATATCTGATCAGAATGCCCACGGCGATAACTATGGTCTCGGTGCTCTAGGTAAAATAAAAAGTCACTTTAATTTTAAATTTATTTTTAGTTGTGTAAGATAATACTAATTGTCTTATTTTTAATGTTTCAGGCAAGACGAGACGCATGTTTCGCTCCAGTGGGTCGATCAGTAGTCAGTCGCATTCTTCACAGTCATATTCTTCTATGCCGCCGACTCCGCAGCTCACAGAACAGCATATCGATATGATATCTGCTCGGGTACTTGATAGGATGGAGGATCGGTTTATGTCCAAGATCACCAGCTTTTCAGAGCTTCTCATGTACGAAATTCGATATTTCAGTCCGACTTCAATTGTGAACCCTGAATCTTAAATTCTAATTATCTAAACTATTTTTTTAACAATCTCACAGGGAGGTTCGGGCTCGCAGCATGCCTCGAGGCCCGCTCCTCAAGATGACGAGGATGATGACGAGGGTGATGGAACTACTTAGGTTTAGATGTTTATGGTGACGGATTTTGATAGATGTTTATGGTACTACTTAGGTTTAGATGGTACTTGACATTTCGACATTTATGTTTGTATTACTTGACATTACGATTATTATGTTTGATGTTTATTTGTTGTATGTTTATGTTTATTTGTATTACTTGATATTACGACATGTATGTTTATTTTGTATGTTAGTACGTGTCGTACCAACTATTAAATGGTGCAAATTTAAATAATATACTAAAATATAAAAAACCTGACAGAAGG
>JAJGRW010004965.1:0-12764 GCA_025461045.1 Carex parvula
CTTCTCATTTGTGCTGCTTTTAAATTGCTTTGAAGTTATGTGTTTTATGTTGACTTTTTTTTCTATAACAGTAAAGTTTTAATTTCTCATGGTTAGCAGTTTAATTGGCAAAAGTAGCAACGGTGTGACGGTGACGTCCGACGGCAGCGACAGTGACGCGCGATGGCAGCGACGGTGATGCGCGACGGTGACGCGTGACGCAACGGTCACGCTACAGCTTCATCTCTCTCGAAGCTGATTTAATTTTGATTTCAGACCTCAATTTCCTTGAATATCGAAGTGGTTTTGATTTCAGACCACGGCTTCGATTTTCACTCGTCAAAGGATTTGAAATGTATTAAACTATTACATGATCTACTTAACAGTTTTATACAATATGTCAGTTATTTACAAATTTTATGCAATAGTTTTATAAGATGTATCAGTTATTTTACATGTTTCATTTAATAGTTTTTTTAGGTTTCATGCAATAGTTTTATAAAATATATCAGTTATTTTACAGATTTCATGAAATAATTGTATATGATGTATCAGTTATTTTACAGGTTTCATGCAAAAGTTTTATATGATGTATCAGTTATTTTAAAGGTTTCATTCAATAGTTTTTCAAGTTTCATGCAATAGTTTTATAAGATATATCAGTTATGTAAGATATATATAACAATTTACAGTATTGATGCAGTTTATAAATGATGCAATTTATAGAATATATAACAATTTTACAGGATATATGCAACAGTTTACAATATTCACTTTGGTTAATCATAGTTACATGATCTGTTTAATAGTGTTATTGGTTTAAATTTCCAGTTGTTATGTAATAAGTTTACAGATATATGTAGAGTTTAACAGTTGTACTGATTTAAAATTACAATATTTATCTAGTAAGTTTACAGTATTATGCAGTTTATTACATGATGTATTAGTCAGGTGTATATGTTATGTATTAGACAGTTTTTACTATGATTAACTTAGGTTACAGTATTCACTTTAGTTTACAGGATATATGAAGTGTTTAACAGTTGTACTAATTTTGTAGTTTACATCTGTTAATTTTATAGGTTGCATATGCTAATTTACAGTATTGAAGTTTTGTAGTTCACATATGTTGCTTTTATAGTTTGCATCTGCTAATGGTTCATAACTAATTTATAACATTGTTTATTTTTTTTTGCAGGATGATATTTCGAAAGAACGTGTGATTCTAGCGATGAAGCTTCTCACTCATCCAAATAACGTGCACCAGAGAATTATGAAGTGACAAACGCCATTTTTATATTGATGGTTGTGAACAATTAACCTTGTTTATTGAAGTCTTGTTGTGGTTGTGAACAGTTATGTTTGTGTTGTGAACAGTTGTTGGTTGCTACCGTTAGTTTGGTTGTGAACAGTTAATTTGTGATTAGTGAAATTTATAGTTTGTATATGTTATTTTGATAGTTTCAGGTGTTCATTTTAAAGTATTGAAGTTTTGCAGTTCACATCTATTAATTTTATAAGTTGCATCTGCTAATTTACAGTATTAAAGTATTTGTAGTTCACATATGTTAGTTTATAGTTTGCATTTGCTCTTTACAGTATTTAAGTCTTTTTACATGATATAGATCCATATAAATATTAATAATTGAAGAAAAAATTACGGAAAAATAAATTACAAAAAAAAAAAAAAAATTTAAAAATTTTAATTTCAAAAAATGAAAATTTTAATTTTGATGAAAAAATTAATTTTGCACAATTTTAAGTGTTATTTGTAAATAACTACAAGTTTGAAAAGTGGTTTTTTTTGAAACCTTCTAGAAGCCGTCAGTTTTTCAAGTACAGCTGAAAGTACAGTATTTTTGTAAGTTGCTAACTGTTTGCAACTAACTTGGAGACCACTTCCAACTAATTGGATTGTTAGATTTTTAAATTATTTATTATACATGATTTGTTGTTGAAGTTACAGTATTAGTTATAGTGTTTTACATATTCGCGTAAATCAAATGACAGTTTTTTTGAGAAAAAACTGGAGAAAGAAACTTGAGGACAATTAGTCGCTTCCTAAAATTATAACTTAAGTGGTATTATTTTTTCTTTCTTTTTGTCCAATTTTTTTTATCAAATATACAAATCTAGAAATAAGAAATATTCTCTATTGGAAAATACTCAATTGATACAAATATTGAAAATGTTTTTCATTTTTTTAAATTAACGATTGTTATTAGTATGTACGATAAAGTATATTGTATATTAAAATTTAGATGCAAATTAGAATTTTATCTCTTTTTCAGTTCTTATAGAAATCTGAATTTGGCTCTAATTAGATGCTCAACCATACTAAGAAGAAAAGGCAAATTTAAAGCTGATCCAGTAACTAGCTTGAGTAGCTTCCATCATGACAATTTCTCTTCCACTATAGGATGTGAACACTTTAAAATTGTGTCGCGTTCATATCCAACATGATGCTAGCACATGTGTCATAGTAAAATTTAAATTGAAAATGACATGTTATATAGGGTCGTGTCATTCAGAGTGCTAAAGTAACTTTTCCAGAAGCTGAAATTTTTGTTTTTGTTTTTTTTACTTTTACGTGGATGTTTAGTGCAACTCAAACTAAAAGTACATCTTATTACAACGTGGTCGCAACAACAAGTTATAGATAATGCACGGATATTCAGACATTCAGTCTAGGGGTGGATTTAGGATTTTCGGGAGGGGGATATCGAATCGGGTTAAATATTTAATCGGGTTTAAATTCATTAACCAATTAAGTACTCGATAAAAAATAATGCTTTAACTTATATTTTATAATGCTTTGACTTGTAATTTCTGATGCTCTGACTTATAATTCTAATTATCAATCAAAATTTAACAGATTTATTTCAATTTTAATCCTAAATTTAACTCGAATTACAAAAAACGTCCAGAGGGGGGCAAAAAAAATTCCGGGAGAGACAAAGTCGGTCGAAACCGATAAATCTCCACTAAAATTGACTCTGGGTCCGCCCCTGATTCAGTTTTTGACTAGAAATCAAGGTTTGAAAAATACATAATTGTCCGATTCTTTGACTTGAAAATCTTATGAAAGCAAGTCTGAAATAATTAATTAATAGACAAAGAAAAGGGAGAATTATTGTGTTTCCTGGTATCCCAACAATTTTGCCTTAAATAATACTGGTGGAATAAATAGAGAGATTTTTGTATACACGGTTGATCCGGTGACCCCAAAAGTCAAAAGCTTGTACCAGTAACAGTATGCACTAATATAAAGAATTTCAAATGAGGTAGTTAACTTGTTATTTAGACTGGCACATATTTTGGTCCGATTTAAGATTTCATTTTATAATGTAACAATGGCAGTGTTGAAATTTTCGAAACATGTTACTTTATAATATGCTTCAATTTGATCAGAGCCACTTGATCCGCTTACGTTATCCAATAAACCGAATTGTATGTAAAATCAAACACTACGATTGAATCAGAATTATATGGTTGCATCAAAGTACTTGCATGCGAATAGGATACAGGAAATGAGACTAATCAACCCGCATAAATCAAGCAACAATTCGAATGAACACACAGCACAGAAGAGGAAATTAAGAAACAAAACTCAGCTATATATATACTCATTGATTTAATACATTAATAAAGCATCGTACAATGCAACAAAATCTACTTGTTTGCATACAACCACTGATCAGTCTTTGTGGCATCTATTTCACAAAATCTCTAATTAGGATTTAGGAGCACCTATTTGCAACGCCTCAACTACTCTGTTTTTCTATTCCAGTTTTTTACCCCTGAATCTCCAATTCTTCTAATTTGTTGTCCAAGAAAAAGATTACGAAAATCGAGCATAATCTGTTGTTACCGGTGAACACAATAATCTGGGTGCACTTGTTTGGAAATTGTCGGATAAAACTTGGACCTAGCTCAAATTTCTCCGTTGATTTCATGCAACAGGTGCTCTGGAAACTCCTCCGGTAACAAATTTAAACAACATAAGAGAATATGTGCTTTAATCTGACCTCTCCTTGACGAGCGATGCTTCCCTGGTTGCTTCTCTTGGCATGCTGCCATAGACACTGTTAGAGAGACGAGAGACGACGAGAGAAAAAGAGAAGTGTGCGAGAGAGAGAAAGAGAGAGAGACGGAGGAGAAATTGAGAGACTGCAGTTATTTAAAACCTGAAAAGGAGAGGGAGAAGGCCATCTCAGTAACTCTAACAATAGAGATGTTCTTGTTACATCTGGACCGTGCATTTCCGATCAAACAGTTCGTATCTCAGATATCTCTCCATTTGTCGGCATTATGAATGTAATGGAGAGGATGGGGGTCTTGGACTGATTTGGGTATCTTGGAGCCGAAGTATGGAACAATGGATGTCAACTAAAGATCAGATACAGACATACAAGACATACAGTAATAGCAAAAAAAATTGAATGCCAGATGGAACCATTTCATTGCTGAATGACATAAAGATATCGGGAGTGTGACAAGTGTTAGCTGTTAAAACTGGTGTATATTGCCCACAACTTAACATCCTCTCCATTATCAACACAACGGATTTTCTAATAGTCTCATCTTCAGCCTTAGTCACTTGTCAGATTAGTTTTTGTACCATCTGATTTGAAGTAGAATTTATGAGCATGAATTTTGTTCTGACAACAAAATATTAATGTAAGTTTCTAGGAGTATTAGCTATAATTTGATCATCTGGATATATTGGTGAACAATATGTATAGGGGGCTGGCTACTATGCTTATATAAGCATATGCCCACATATGCTTATAACTCATTTTTGCGTTTTCAATATTCAAATGGTCGATCCGATCGTTCATCTTGTTCTCCATAAATATGTGCTTGGAGACCAAATTTTATATTTTCTGAATTTTTTACTATTTATTACGCCACTTCGAAATTGCTGATCCGGGTGAACAGTAAAAACAGTGTAACAAAATTCTGGATCATATGATCAGCAATTTTCAAAGTGGCTTAATAAATAGTAAAAAATTCAGAAAAATGTAAATTTGGTCTCCAAGCACATATTAATATGGAGAACAAGATGAACAGTCGGATCGACCATTTGAATATTGGAAAACGTAAAAATGAGTTATAAGCATATGTGGGCATATGTTTTATAAGCATAATAGCCAGCACATATGTATAGATATAATGTATATATGAAGCTAATATTTGTGAATAAACTGACATTCTCAAAATTGTTACCTACAAGCTGAATAAGGGATTTAAAATCAAATAAAATTATGATGTACGAGTTTGAAAACAAATTCATTTTCAACCACGTACAAACCCATAAGTTTGTGGAAAGCACTAGAACCATTCCTGCTCCGGTACACTGGTACTGGAGAGGAAAGAACTACCGCATGGCACTTTTCGAAAAACATAAAGAAGAATATTTTCTTCTCACTTTGCATTACGATAGCCTTTAATTATGGCGTCATTTTCAGGAAAAATAAACTTTATTCACAAATCATCCAGCATTGCAACGTTGAACATGTGAACTGTGAGAGCAACGATGATGGTACTTACTGCTTACCAATGTGGCGAGTAGGGATTGATTATGCAAATAATTTTCTTTTTAAAGATAGGTTATAAATGTGGGGCTACTAAACATAAATAAAGGTGCAGGAAGAATTCAGTGAATATGAACGCCTAAAGCAAGTCAACTAATTAGTAATGAATGGTGTGGACCAATGGGGCATGCATGGTGGGTCCTAGTTCCTTAATTACAACCTTGCAAATGTACCTGATTTATTTCTAGATGATTTTTTCAGGACCTTCTAGATCCTCTCTCTCGCCAGTCCAGTTGAATTCTGATCCCATAATTTGATGTTGGACTAACCGGAAGTTGCAAAAATTACTTTAAAAAGGAAAATTTTCTAGTATGTCCAAGTAAATTTTTAAAATAGTCAATTTTTTTAAAAAATTATAATATTTGATATTCTCATAAAAACTTCATATTTTTTTCATGAGTGAGGCAATTTTGTGCATAGCACAGATTGATTGCTCCGTACTGTGGATCAATATTTTTGTTTTTAAAATTCTAACGGCTGATCCGAACTATTCAACATAGTCTCCGTATATGTACTTGTAAAAATAGTAAAAAATTTCTAAATAATGTAAAATTTATTTTACAAGTACATATTAAATTCTAAAAATATAAAATTTATTTTACAAGTACATACTCATATGGAGACTATGTTGAACGGTTCGAATTGACTATTAGGACTTTCAAATAAAAAATTTGAGTCCATAGCGCGGGCCAATATGCCTATGCATAGTACCATAGCCTTACTTTTTTCTTTATCTCCTTTTATTTATTTAATTTTTTTTTATATTTTAAAATAAAATTGACAATAATCTTGCATGCTACGTTACCATATTACACAACCATTGGAGACATCCATTTAGATTTCTCTGTGTAGTGATAAAATACGATCAATATTAATTTATGAGATGAACTGTTGATAATTAATCAATAAGAAAGTGCGATGAATGGATATACTTTTACAAATTGTACCCTGTACTTCACTCTTTTTTTTTCCTTTTTATTACCAAATTAAGCAACGGTAATAACAATTTGAATATATATAATCCTTACCGTAACTTCTAAAATATAGTCAAGTATCGATAAAGCTTAATACTCAATTAATACACGAAGAATAAGAATAACCTTTTTTGTTTGAATGCAATTAATTGTTCATTATAGAGCTCATGGTTCGACATAATTTTGTGATAGTCCCCAAATTAAACAATTTAGGAGAATTTGAGCTAAATTGGTTGGAAGGCCCAAAATTTTTATCTATAACACATGATCCATTGAAATTCAAATCATACCCTTATTTTTGCAAAGATTTCAAATATATTCGGTTGCTAATTAATTCAGCGGGACAGATCTTATTCGGCTAGATGAATTATATAACGGGTCATTTACATACTCAATTCTTCCATAAGAGTTTATAAACTGATCTGGCCTGCTGGATTATTTTGCGAACCTGTGTATATTTTGAATCCTGGCAAAAATAGATAATGATGTTTGAATTTTCATGAACCAGATGTTATAGATAAAATTTTCTGAAACTCGGGTGTTCGGAGTCAGTTCATATGAGGCTCACTGACATAGCTGGATCTTAAATAACACTGAGCGATTGGGGCTCAATTGGAACGTGTATCCTCTGCATTAATTCAAAAGAGAATTTTTTGAATTAATGAATCTCAACCATATTTTAAACGAGCTAATTCGGCTCTTACCTATAACATAAGGGACCTTTCAATATTATGCAGATCTAATTCGCACGATTTTAAAACAGATCAGACGGTTGAAATTCATTAACTCAAACAATTCTCTTTTGGAGTTAATGCAGAGGATACGAATTCACTGAATTGGGATTGACGGGCACTTTCTTTATCTTAAATATTCATAGATCTTAAATATCATAAATTCTGACGAAAAAATGCTCGAATGCTAAAAATCAAAATAATTGGGGATTGTCTGTAGAGGATAAAAAATGATGTAATTTGGCAATATAATGGCTTGCTTTACCGATTGCAATTAATCCTGATATTGTCTCTCACTAATTCGCAAGGAACAAAAGGAGGTGCAAAAAGATGTTGTCTTGTGGTTTCCTTTTAAGACGGTAACTTTTTGCAAGGTAATTTCATATGCCCATAGCGCCGAAATTTTTATTTATAACATTTAAAAAAAATAAATTAACTAAATAATCATCGTTTCTGGTCAATTATAATCTAACACGGCCGCAGAATGCCGGAGCGGACCCATATGGGGGGTACCGCAGAATGCCGGAGCGGACCCATTGCCCCCAGAATGCCGGAGCGGACCCGTATGCCGGAGCGGTCCCTGGGGCCGCTATATGCCGGGCGGACCCCTACAGGAGCCTATAAAAGGGGCCGCTGGTTTCGGATTTCATATCATTTCAAATAAGTTTCAATCCCTTCGACCTCGGGTAAGTTTTCTTCTTCTTCTTCTCTAGTTTAATTTTTAGTGTAGAGTAGTAATTAGGTTTAGGTTTAGGTTTAGGATTAGGGTTTAGGTTTAGAATTTAGATTTAGCATTTAGAATTAGATATTAATTTAGGATTTAGAATTAGAATTGCACCCAAATTTAATTAGAATTGTACCCAAATTTAATTAGAATTGCACCCAAATTTAATTAGAATTGCACCCAAATTTAATTAGAATGTACCCAAATTTAATTAGAATTGTACCCAAATTTATTAGAATTGTACCCAAATTTAATTAGAATTGCACCCAAATTTAATTAGAATTGCACCCAAATTTATTAGAATTGTACTCAAATTTAATTAGATTGTACCCAAATTTAATTAGATTGTACCCAAATTAATATAATTGTACCCAAATTTAATTATAATTGTACCCAAATTTAATTAAATTGTACCCAAATTTAATTAGAATTGTACCCAAATTTAATTAGAATTGCACCCAAATTTAATTAGAATTGTACCCAAATTTAAACCGGACTTTTACCAAAATCTCATATTTGACAAAAATTATCCAATACATGACATCCAGTAGAGATAGACCATCCTCCAGTAGGGGTACACAGCATGGCCCTCCAGCCACGCCATACGAGATGTCTCAGTACATTGAGACAGCATTGGCGGATGTTCCGGGTATTCGGAGTCGCACCGACAGGGTCAGTGACTTCTTGTGGTACCCGAATGCAGAGCATCGAATTTTAGAGGCTGCCACTGGGGTAAGTAAATTTGTCATCCCGAATTTTTTATGAATGAACTTGATCTGATTATTTAATTAAATGCAGGGTTTGGATGCGGTTACGGTTCATCACCCGCACTCATCTACGGTACCAGCCGCGTACGGGGGGGTTTTACGCTCGATGGGATTGTACCAGATATCCCAAATGGCCGAGGAGAATGCTGACGAGGGTTTATCTTCTGGCCTCGTTGAGCGATGGCGTCCCGAGACGCACAGCTTTCATCCCCCCATGCTGAGATGACAGTCACCCTACAGGACGTTAGTTGCCTGTGGGGTATGACTATTATGGGGAGCCGGTCACAGGCGTCGAGTATGGAGACTTACGGGCATTGTGCGCGGAGCTGTTGGGGATCTCGCACGAGGATCTCCAGAAAGAGAAGAAGAGAGGTGAGAAGACCGTGGTCTCGCCCAGCTGCATCAGCTTGGCAAAGCTGCGGGCGAGATTCAAGGATTTTTCGGATCGACCAGAGCAGGTATTTGCTTATACAAGATTTAATTTAAATAGTATTATATTTATTTTCTTATAAGTAATGTCTTAATTTAAATCTATGACAGGTGGTTGTTGACCGACACCTGCGCGCCTATATTTTGGAGATGATCACCTGTCGGTTGTTTCCGGATTCGCATGGAGATCAGGTGCGCTGTGCTACCTCGACCTGACCTTCTGGACAGACCACAGTTTTTGGTCCTGGGGTCCAGCAGACATCCGAGATTGAGGAGGTTCGCCAGGAGCCTGTTCAGTCTACGGATGTCCAGGCAGACGACTCTGCATCCTCCGCATATACTGACGAGACGCCCTATGCAGGCGGGGTCGGGGTTTAGGAAGAAGAAGGCGAGGACGGTGTTTAGTCCAGAGCCGTAGATTTTCATTTGTTGTACTGTTAGATGTTTTGTTAGATTCTTATTTGTAGTATTGGTAGATGTTTTGTCAGATACTTATTTATTTCGTTGATTAGTTTCTTGTTTGTTTGATTTTGTTTATTTATTTATTTTGTTGATTTCATTATCTCAGAGTACACAAAAGAATTTCAAAGAAACCACATATCTAAAATATCTAAAATATTTCAAACGAACGACATATCTAAAATACGATACGACCAAAAATCAATTTAAACCACATTCGAAACTAAATAACTCTTAACAATTATAATTTCGTAAAATAAAAAAATAAAGGGTCCGCTCCGGCATATAGCGGCCCCAGGGACAGCTCCGGCATTCTGCGGTACCCCCCATATGGGTCCGCTCCGGCATTCTGCGGCCGTGTTAGATTTACAATTGACCAGAAACAATGGTTATTTGGTTAATTGATTTTCTTAAAATGGTATAAATAAAAATTTCGGGCCCATAGCGTCGACATTTTTATTAATATCCGAAGTTAATTACAAATTAATTATATACTCACGTTTTCGACTTTTGCCAAAAATATCCAAACCGGCTATAAATGGCGTTTCTTAACTTTTTTTTAGAGATACTATGAAGAGCAAGATAATGAAATATAACACTGAAAATTCAAATTTTTTGTTTAAATTTTTTGTTAGATTACTTCTTTTGATATATAATTAGCATATTTATACTAAAATACGGTAAATTACTTGAAATTATGTTGAATTACACTATATTAAGTTAAATTACACTAAATTACATTACATTACGCTAAAATACGATAAATTACGCTAAATTACATATGAATATGGATGATATTTTCACTGAAAAGGCAAAAAATGACGACGAAAATTCAAACGGCCATAAAACGGCGCTCGAGTGTCCAATTTTAGCAAATGACCACCTTTTAGAAAGCTTGCAAAAAGACGCATGCGTCCGTGTTGTCTATGCTATGCCAAATTTTAAATTTTAGAATTGCCAAAAAACAAAGGGAAGAGCCTCAAAACTTGTGTTGAAATTTCCAATTAAGATTTTCATTTCTATTATTCAATCTAAGTAGCTCAGTAAATTAGTTACATAATGAACTTGTAGAATACTAATGTTTACAATTTTGGAATATTTTTCTATTTTTTATGATTCATGAAAGATAACACAAAATCGGTCTACTTTAGCGTAATTTTACGTATGATACGTCACGTCCCGAGGGGGCAGCGGGCCGTAAGGGAACTGGTCCTGGAGATTGGGCTCGTCCCGTTTCAAGCAAAACAGGCCTAGACTGTAACACGCGTGGAGTGGTGAGGTATCAGCGCTCTAACCCTTCAGATACCTCTTATTAGTAATAATGCGATCCTCTTTAATGGAGAATTTTCTGCCTTAAATAGGGGGCCCTTACTGTAGCGGGGTCTTGTCATTATTAATGACGAGGTCCGCATAATAGCTGAGGGCGCCCGCATAATAGGCGGTGATATTCGCATAATTTGGCAGTGACGCAAAATCAGTATTGGGCTGGGCCTTTTTAATCAAGGCCCAACCCGACTCCGCCAGCCAGGTTGTCTTAAGCAGAACAGTGAGGTCTTATGTCGGCCTTCTTTAGCTGTTCGGCCTTTAGGCTTCAAGCCTTGTTTTGTTCGATCTCGGGCTGGCCCCGGGAGGGGTCGAGTCCCAACTGTCTTTGGTCTCGGGTTGGCCCCGAGAGGGGGTCCGAGTCCCGGACTGTCTTTTAGGCCGTAGCCTGTATTGTGTGTCTTGCTTTGCTTTATTTGGGCTGGCCCTTTGTGGATTTGAGTCCAAAATGCTTTATGGGCCGGACTTGGGCTCATTAAGGGCCATTGATAATGGACCTATCAGCGTAGTTTAGCGTAATTTACCGTATTTCAGCATAATTAGCAAGTTATTGTAATTTAGCGTAATTTAACATAATTTAGTGTAATTTAGCGTAATTTAACGTAATTTCAAGTAATCTAGTGTATTTTAGTATAAATAGCTAATTAAAATCAAAAGTAATCTAACAAATAATTTAAACAAAAAATTTGAATTTTCAGTGTTATATTTCATTATCTTGCTCTTCATAGTGTCTCAAAAAAAAAAAGGAAGCCGGCCATTTGGCATTTTTTTGACAAAAGTCGGAAAACGTGGGTATAATAATTAATTTGTAATTAACTTTATATATTAATAAAAATGTCGGCCCAAAGCACTTCAGATCTTTTGGAATTCAATTTCTCCACGATCGAGTATATATTATTTTCAGTAGCTACGAACAGTAGGGTGAAAACGGTATAATATACGATCCGTGCGATTCGTATTTGAAAATTAGATGTAGATATCGATATCCGAATATCCATGTGGATATATGGAAACTGATATGGTTTTACATTTCAATTATTTGTATCTTAATGGTAGATATATCATATATTTAATATATATTATGAAAAATATGTTATTCACCATTAAATTAGATAAATATTATAAATCCGTATCTGTATCCGGCTGATATACGATCCGTATCCTTATTCAGAAAATGAAAAGGAGATGGATATGGTTTTACCACTATCCGCTCCGTTTTCACCCCTAACATGTAGGATATTTTTTTTCCAGTAAAAAAAAAAAATAGAAAAACGCTTTGCTTCATCATACAGGAAAGAGAATCTAGGGTACATTAGTAGTAGGGATGTCAATGGGTACGATAAGTGTCAGGTGGAAGTATTTTCGTATCCGTATCCATTAGAATTTTTTTTTACCCGCACCTTATTTTTCATCCGCTGCGAATTATCTTATTCGTACCCTACTTATCCGTTATGGTCTCGGATAACGAAACGTAGCGGGTAAATACGGTAATACTAATATAATAATTATTTTTATAATTTACTAATAAAACATTAAAACACATTCATTTCACACACATATTCGTGCTTTAAAGGTCTAAACTTATTGTAATTTGATGGAATTTATTTACGTGTTTTAATGGTTGATTAAGTGTAACACAACTACCAAAAGTATTTGGAGAATAGATATTTATTGCTCATTAATATATATAATGTATAATTTTTATAATTACCCGATCGGGTAACGGGTTTGGAAGGTTTTACCCGTATCCTTACCCATTTAGGTAACGAAAAAAAAATCTT
>JAJGRW010004966.1:0-46402 GCA_025461045.1 Carex parvula
CATCGAGAAAACTCGGGTCTATACTTTCTTAGATGGTCTTGATGATCGTCTTGACAACATAAGGGCTAGTGTGTTGCAGATGTTGCCATTCCCGACCGTTGAGCAAGCTTATGGGGTAGTCATAAGAGAGGCAATTGGACAAAGTGTTATGCTAAAAGGGGAAGAAGATGTGGTTCAAAATTCCATGGCAATGGTGTCAAGGAGTTACAAGTCATATTAGGGTAACTCAAATCCGAACAAGAATTACTCTAGTCAGGAGAAGTCAATGCTCAAGTGTTCAAAATGTGGAAAAATGGGACACGTTCGAGAAAAGTGTTTCGATTTAGTTGGCTATGCTGACTGGTATAAAGGAAGTAAAGGAAGACAGCTAGGTGAAAAAGGAAAAAACCAGGCCTTTGCTGCGGCTACTAGAGGAGATGGGTCGGGTCCACCTGATATGCAAGGTGTAGGCCGAACAGGGCATGCTGAGCAGAAGCTGATCCAAACGGCGCAAACAGATGGATCGAGCCAACCAAGCGGCTCAGATGAAACTCCAGGTATTGCGTCCCATGTTGAAGGAAAATGTACACAACTTGATGAAGGATATCCTCACGAAAGGAATCATTGGGCATGGTTCTACAAAGGGTCGCTTGTAGCACTTAGAAGACTTAAGAGGGGGCAGAACCAACTTGGCGAATGGGTGTTCAAAAACAGAAAATAAAATATGGACATGGCACAGGCGGTTAGGGCATCCTTCTTTTGGTTATATGAAACAACGTTTACCTGATTTAGTTTCTGGTTTAGATATATCTATGTTTAAGTGTGAAACGTGCATCAAGGCTAAAAGCCATCGTGTATCCTATAATATTAGCATGAATAAATGTGAGAAACCTTTTGATCTTATTCATTCGGATGTTTGGGGGCCATCCCCAGTTGATTCTGTATATGGGTATAAGTGGTTTGTATTGTTTATTGATGATTGCACTCGCATGACATGGGTATACTTATTGAAAAGGAAAGAGTAGGTAGCAGAAGTATTTAAAACTTTTTATAAAATGGTTCCAACTCAATTTGGGCAGGCCATTAACTTCTTGAGAAGTGATAATGGGGGTGAATTTGTTAATAAGGTTCTAAAAAGTTTTTTCATTGACAAAGGGATTATTCACGAAACCTCTTGTGTTGGAACACCTCAACAAAATGGGGTAGCTGAAAGGAAGAATAGACATATCTTAGAAACTGCTAGGGCATTACTCTTTTAAAATCAGGTGGAAAAAAGGTTTTGGGATTGTGCAATAACCATGGCAGTACAAGAATTAATAGACTACCCTAAAAAACGAATAGAGAATTTGCTCAATGTTGGTCATTTCAGAAAAGGGGGTTTGGATTGAAAAAAAAAAGTTTAAAAATTAAAAGAGAAATCGTACCGGTATCGATAAACCCAATGATGACATTTTCTTGGTTTTTTGTGGAGTATCCAGTTATTTCTAGTCCTTTATTTGTGTGTAATCCCATGAAATCCCATGAGTGAGTTGTATGGAGCTTTCTTTTCAAATTTGGTAGAACTGAGACCACACCAGGCATCTCTGTTTTTCCACAATATAAAGATTGAATAAAAGTAGTAATAATGAATAAATTGTTCACAACTGAGACAAATTGCAATTTCAGAGAGTATGAGCATGTGTGTATAACTAGATACATACCAGCCAATATTGACGCCTATTTTTCGGTTAATTTTGCAGCAAAACCCCTAAATCCTCCTTGATATGTATATATGTGAGATGCTTGTGCTTTCTCTAAACTGAATCATAAACAATTCAATATCACTAATTCTATAAATATATAAAATGAAATTTTGGATTGAACCTCAATAATAAATTGAACAAAAGCAACATATTTTGTTCTTTTACCTTCCCTTGTGAATTAACAGAAGCAAGCATTTGATGGGGACCAACTTCATTTCCTTCTTTTGTAGCACTTCCCATATAAACCACATAAACCTTGTAATTTTAAGAAAAATAATAAAATGTTAAGTCGAGAAATGATAAAGAATTCTTAATTTATAAATTCTGAATACAATGGTACTTAAATCCTAAGTAAAATGAACATGTAATCTCATCACAGCAAGGAATTCTAGTAAACAAAAATGGTAATACAATATTTTGCATATAGAAATTAAGAAATAAATTGTAGAAACTTGGTGGCAGTTTGGCATTGCCTAACTACATTTCTCAAATAATTTCATAACAAAATTAAACGAGTTATTATTGGTACCAAGCGACAGTATTAAATCGGATTCCAGCACTATGGTAATCTAAATCAAGGCTTGCAGGAACCACCATTGATATATAATAAATTGTTTGGAATAGGTTGAGGGGGGTTTATAACCTGAGAAGATAAAGAGCAACCAAACTCTTCTACAAGTAGTATGGAGAGAAAAATGATGATAGAGAGAGAAGCCACGATGAGAGAGAGGGGAGGGGATTAATGGAGAGGTGGATTAGATTAGATAGATTAGATATTTCACAATGGTTGTGCTAGCTTCAAAAAAACTGCCTGGTTTCCAGCATGAACAAACAAAAGTGACCAACCAATGAAGCAAAGTTAAAAGGCCTTTTGAGTTTTGAGAGAGAGACAGAGAAGGTTGGTGGTGGTTATCTAAGTACTAGTTCAGGAAAATATAAAATATATAGGCTGAGGGGAAATATTTCATTGCCCCTCATTCTCTCTTTTGAGATTTGTGTCATGGTGTCTATTTGAATTATAGGGATTCGCTTTGAAATTCGTGTCTGATTAAAACCAACGATGTAAATTTCATCCGCGTTTGTGTATTTATGACTAAAAAAATTCTGAACTAGAATATTCAAATATGCTAGATAATTAAAATCTAATCTTTATAATGATTATCCTATTATTGTATGAGTATATTTTGAGATTTTACTAATTACATTTAAATTTTTAAACAGAATTGGGTGAGCTAAATTTAATACTTATAGAGTTATATTTTCATTGACACTTAGAACACATCATCTATACGATACAAATAGAGTATTAACACTGTTACTACAACATAATCACGACTACATAGTGAGGTCACAGAAAATCACTTTTCTCATTTCCATAGAATTAATAACTCAAAAAAAGACTCTTACTGAGACGTACACTTTAGTTATAGTGGACAAGGCCAGCATATATATCAAGAGGAGGGACCTAATTACACCATTTTATGGTGACACATCTTGACACCATATGTTTATAAGTAATTTGTGATTTCAAAATTGAAACAGTCAATCCGAACCATTCAACATGATCTCCATATTAAAATGTGCTTGGAGGCCAAATTTACATTTTATGAAAATTGTTTACTATTTTTTTAGAATATTTGAAAATGTTGTTTTTCAATGGTCCAGAATTGTCTGAAAACATCAATTTTTCACATATCTTAATAAATACTGAAAAAATTCCAAAAAATATAAAATTTGGTCTCCAATCACATTTTAATATGGAGATCATGTTGAATGGTTCGGATCGACTATTTGAACTTTTAAACCGCAAAAATGACATATAAGAGTATAGTGTAAAGATGTGTCACAAGAAAATGATGTAATTGGATCCCTCGTATAAATGCATTAGATACTTTCTTTTAAGGTGAATTTGCTCACAGGAGAGTTACAAAATTTGTACTCGACTTCTTTATTCAGAGCGTCACTTGTAAATTAGGTATTGTGAACAATGAATAATCAAATTAGTGCGCTTAAAATAGCACTACTAAAAAAAAAGTTATATGTATCCTATTAATCATTTGTATCATTACTAACAGAGTTCCATTTTAGTCTACTTTCTTAATTTTATGTTCTTCAATTTAACTCTTGAATTGTTAAAAGAAAAAGAGGGGATATCTAATTGTTCTTATTAAAGTTTATGACAGATGTAAAATATGATGAGCACTTAATTCGTCTCAAGATTTTCTGATAGGAAGGGAAGCGCTATTTTGAGAGAAATTGTAATATCAAGTGCACCGAGAATTTCTTTTTCTTTATTGTCCAATTTATTATTAACTCTGCACATTTAATGCACACTAATAAATTAAAGTCAAAAAGAAAAAAAAATGCTATATAGAATTTAAATGCATACTCACCATAAATGGAAACACATATGAACTATACAATTGAAATTTAAGTTCCATTAATTTGAATGCAACTCTCAATTTATACGAGTAGAAGTATAAAATAAATTGTTCAAATAAAAAAAAATAGTTATTTGAGATTTATTAATATTGTCATGAACGATGTGCATTGTATTTCTAGTATAATCCTTCAAGGATTCTAAGTTGGGTTGATGTGCATTGTATTTTTTCTGGCGTTTCTCAATTTTGGGCCACAATTTTCTTGGTTGGAATTTGTTCCTTTCAGGAGAAGTTCTGGCCCAAAACATGAAGGAAACGAAACCGGTTAGTGTAAAGCCGTTTCACCGAATTGTGGGATCCAAAAAAGGTTTTTACCAAATTAATGAGGGGATGCTCTATCTCTTCTTTTATAAATGCCAATGGAGTTGCATTTCAAAATGCAGCATCAAATGGGATAGTTTAAGACATGTTTAAACTTTAAACCTTCCTTCTATTAGACACAGTCAGTGACTCAGTTTTACATTTTGTTTATAATGTTCTTGGAATTGTACTACAGACCAAATTGAATTCTGGAATTAATTCTGGATTAAATCTTATTGGCTACATGCATGGTTAATGAGCCAAAAAGGATCTGCTCTCTGAAGAGGCTCAACTGAAATGGTGCGAACATATTGGTGCAACTGAATAGGTTCAAAAGAACTGGTGCATATTCTCTATAGATTCATCGAAGACTTGCCCTGGGTTGACATTATAGTCGGCTGACTGACTCTCCTTTTTTGGAATACGAGTATGCAATAGTATTTTGGATTTTATTAGCCTCTCTGTTCTCACTAATTCAAAAACCGAGAGAGAGAAAGAGAAACAGAAGGGGCTGGCAATCGGTACTAGCGCTGGAAATTATTTAATTGAGATGTACGAAAATAGAAAGAGCACTTCATTTCCAACAAATATAGAAAGATCTGATTTATTGAGTCCGATACAAGAATTCGGATCAGACTCAATGGTCCAGATCAACTGTTATTTAATTTTTTTTCAAACGGTAGAAAAGGATAGGCGCCACATTTAATCAATTCCAAATCCATTGAGTCTGATCCAATTTTTTTTCTTAAATTCGGTCATTTCCACTATTTTTTGCGGAATTAAAAAAAAAACCAACTTGGATCGTACTCAATGAAACAGATCCAATTCTCACCTGATTTTCTGTGGCAACCATATTCCAGATTTTTCCATCAATGTCTAATTTAAAAAAGAAAAAAGAAAATAACAGTGGATCTGAACCATTGAGTCCGATCCAAAAATTTTGGATCGGACTCAATAAGTCTGATCTTTCTATATTTGCTAGAAACGAGGTACTCTTTCTATTTTTGTACGTCTCAATTTAATAATTTCTATAGATAAATTTTTTTCTGATGGACATATATCTTTATTTTATTTTCTTTGTATATCTTAGATTTCGGTCCTGAAATAATGATTTCTGGCCCAAATCAATATGATTTCAGTAGGTGAAACGAGCATGGGGTAAAGATTTTAACTGAGCGGTGTTGACTTCATACAAACACTCAGTTGGCGGAGACAAAGGCATGGAATGGAGGTTAATTGATCGACCCCATTTACCTTAGTGTACATTTTAGAATTTTGATCTAAAACTCAAAACTAAGATTTAATCGCAATAACTTGTCTAAAGGTCATGACCCAAGTGAGAAATTAGTTTAAACAACATATTAATCAAGCATAGCAATCACCAAACCAAGAAATATCAATTCGAGTGGTCAAGCGATAAATCAACAATTTAAAGCACCCGATTCGTTGTTTAAACCATACTCGATTCACATAATTAGAAAAATCAAGGAGCTCGAAGGCTTATCAAAAGAAAGAAACCACAGGGACTTGTCAACAATACACTAAGTCCCGGGGCTTTGTTCGACATCTAATTCACAAGAAAAGAGAGAAGGCAAGAGAGCTCGTGAGAGAGAGATATAGAGTAGAGACAGAGTCAGAGAGAAGGCAGGGGCAGGTGAAGGCGTGGGCCACTGACATATGGGTCCATTCTGAAATTTAATTTAGTTATTATATATTTTTTTTTCATGTTATAACATCCTTAATCAAGAGTCAATAAGGACTAATTAATCCGTGTATTAGTTCAGTGTGAACTATGTCATACTTGGTCAAATTTGGCTCCTTGAATCTTTTTTATTTCTTAAAAAAAAAAGCATAATTTGGTAATAATTTCCCCAGGCGTTTTTATAACACAAGAAACTTAGCTTTCTTAGAATCATCACCATCAGGGTTTCGAAAATTTGGTTCTTTCCTGAAAGGCTCTAGTTATGTTTTGTTTGGAAAAAGCCACTATCAGGGTTTCGAAAAAAAAGGTTTTGTTTGGAATAGGTAGATTTGGAATCATATTATTTTCTGGAAGAATCAAGCAGCTTCTAGATACTATGAAAGAAAAGATGCATCTTGCTTCTTGTTTGTCAAGGATTTGAATTAGAGACCTTTGAAAAATTTTATGTATGTTTTTTTAAATTATTGAAATTATAAATTTTTTCTTTCCAACATTTATAATATCATATTTACTCTTCTAAATTTTAAAAACTCATCACACAAACGTTAGGTATGTATATTCAAATTAGAGGCATGATTTGTTGGCTTTTATATTAAAACTCATTTCAAATTTATAAAGTTTCTATTTGAGACTTTATTAATATGTAAAAGAATATATAGCATGTACATAAGAAGTATTTAGTCTTCTAATTTGTCAGTTTATGATGATAATTAATTCAATACCTCACTTGTGGTTTACCAGCAAAGATATATCTTTTTTGAATTCTTAATTGAGAATTTTGTGGTATGCTAAAAAACTCAGAAGGTTTTGCAGAACTATTAAAGACAAAATAATAAGAAATATATGACTGGTGCACGGTATGAAGTCAAACTTTGCCCGTTTACTCGAGATACATTTTGATCCTAAAATATAATTTTTTTATATAGGCCCAATTACCTGAGTTTCATTTTGGGCCTAGAAACAATTCATCAATGGATCTTGTATACCATTCAAGTAAATCAACTAAAATTAATTACCACAAGTAATTGGGATTACAAGTAAAAGAAGCCCAAGTGACAACAAACTCTACTTAATTTCTGGTTTAGTTTTTTGTGACAACTCTTAACACCTCCTTTAAATCTTGCATTTCCCTGTTCTCCAATCAAGCTTATACTCTGTTGTTGTTTTCATATACTCCATCTTCATTCATCTGTTAATCCATTTACAATTGTATAACAAAATTATAATCCAACCATAATTTTAACGAGGAAAAGATATTTCAAAAGTATTTGTTTTATAATATACAATAAATTAACCAGTGCAAACTCACCTTTGAAAAAAACATAGTAAAATGCTTTAGTAAAATCAGCAAGGAGGCTTGTCGGCAGGGGGAGGCAGCATTTTTGCCTCTGTACTATTACCATCCTTTGTTATAAACACAGTATCCATTCCCCAAATATTGTGTGTTTCATAGTGACAGTGCATGAACCAAACTCCTAATTAATTGTAAAACCAAAATATGTTCAGAATTAGTGTCTAAAAAACACTCAAAACAACAATTTGTAACAATAACTTATCTACTATTTGATTAATTTTGCTGATCTACTTAATTAGTCGGGATCAACTATCGAATCAAATATTGCTAAACAGATCGTTCTCATTGTAGTTGTGCAACACCTTTGATTGTCAAAATTAAATCAATAAAAAGATTTAATATATTTGATATTTAAAAGAAAAAAAGGAAAAATAATAAACTCACCCGGATTAGCTGCCCTAAAGCGGATAGTTGCCCAACCATTCTTCGGCACACCCAAAGTGTTCTGATATGGCGGATCAACCAAGTTGTAACTCAGAGGATCTGTTGTGTTGTCAAAGTTGCCAGTTCCTCTTCCAATGACATAGAAGCTGTGGCCATGCAAGTGTATAGGATGGGTAACCTGTCCATCTACTAAGTTAGTGCCCTGAAACACAATCTCCACGGTAGTGTTATACTCGAGCACTTTCACTTTTGTCGATTTTTCAACATATTTTGCATTATCTTGAGATTGTGCATCAGTAAAATTGAAGAAGTGCGGTGGTTGGTTAGGGAAGTCAGTGGTGTACACACCGGCAATAGAATTATAATATGCATCTAGCACATCAATTTTTGGGTTTTGGAAACTAGCATTGTTCATACTGGCAGCTAACCTAGTACCGTTTGCACCATCACATGAGCTGTTAGGGCACAATAGTACATTCGAAGATATCGTGATATACATTTTGACATCGACAGTTTGGGTTACGACAGCTGGGTGATCTGAGCTTGCCAGTGAGCGAAGACCGCTAGTGAACGCAGCTGATGCATTAGTGTCGTTGTGGTTTGGTAAGGAGGTGAAAACGGGTCTTATTGATGGCGAGAAATGATTAGTTTTGTATTCTAAAATAGCTACAGACTCATTCCAATCTCTAGAGGCCGCAGAACTTCCATCAAAGTATAGAGCCGCGATCATGTAATAACGGAATGGGGAAGAAGAGTTTTGGAATTGATTGGCCTGTAAGAGGAGGTCCATCGTTTGGCCCGGGGTGATCATGATAAATTCATTCACGTAAGGCTTCGTATAGCTGGCGTCAGTACCAACCACAGTTAAATTGTGGCCAGAAACAGCAAAAAAGAACGCATTTTCCATGGCTGCATTTATTACACGGAGGAGGTACATTTTGTCTTGTTCAACTTGTACCTTAAAAGTGTCTGCAAAAAAATAAAAATGAAAAATATATATAATTAGACCACATTATATTTGAAAAAAATAATAAATTTGGTTGCTAATTTTGTTTAAATTGATGAAGTTACAAACATTGTCTAAGAGAATTTTCATCTTACGAAGCATTAACAACTTGCATTATAAATAAACAACTTCGTGTACCGGGAACAATAAATTACCATTTGATGAGCATGGCATGAAGTCACCAGGCTGTCCATTGATGGTGTTGGCATCAGACAGATCGAATTGACTGCCAGACTTAATTGCAGTTTGGTACACATCTGTTATGTTTTTGTTCCACCACTCTCCTAGAATCAGCGTGAATTCTTTATGGGGTTTGTGGAAGGGGAAGGTGGTTCTGAGCTTCAGGTAAATAACAATAGCACCGTGAATAGTAGCACGATCAAATTCGCTATGTGCGTGCCACCAGAGCGTGCCTTCTTCTTCCGTAAGTTGGATCCGTTGTGTGTAGTTGGCTCTTGGCTGGATAGGGCACTGAGTAATGTATTCCGGTCCATCTGACCATGGGTCCCTCGGCTGGAATACGCCATGCCTATATATAGAAATTAGATGATTACATGTTAGTCTTGCATGGATTGAAATAATTCCTTAATTAATAGTGCAAAAGACAGATTCTTTATGTATGTACTATGTGTGTATAGTACCAGTGGATGGTGATGTTCTTGTTCCCTCTGTTGATGACCTTGACATAGACTGTGTCGCCTTTGCGAGCGGAGATAGTGGGTCCTGGATATGATCCATTGACAGTTAGAATGCTCTTTGTATTATTGCAGAGCCGGGTGTAGCTAGCTTCTTGAATCTGTTTAAGGAAAAAACTGAAAAAGTAAATATATATATATATCAAGTTACAAGTTCATAGTTTGGTTTCGTTGTATATAAATTTTATTTTGATATACCGACCACTAGTTGGTTGTGATGCATACTTGCTAGAAAAACATAGAAGATTTGACCATTTTTTTCCACTATTTTAGTTCACATTGTTTCCTTTGGGAAGATTTGCATGCATGCCTGAATCGGATGAAGATGAGCCGGTTTTCTTGTAATTTTCTCACCCAAGCGAATTTTTTCCAAAAACTCGTCCGACTCGTGTTGTTCTTATGATGTCAGAGATGTAGTGATTGTGAATTCGAACTGAAATGTAGTATACGTTAGAGAGATGAGTGAATTTGAGGAAAATGAGAAGGACGATATATAATGGTGGCACTACGATATAGAACAAGAGCAAAGCTCAGAAATTACTTGATTAGTCCTTGAATTGGTTCCATACACAGCTTTTAATAATTTTATAAATTATCAATAGGGTTTCTATTTTATTTTGTATGTATGGATTTGTATTGTACATTTATCAAATCAAAATAAAAGTATTGTACATTTGTACCAATGAAAATAAAAGTATTGTATATTTGTACCACTGAACTATGTGAATAAAATCACTTAGTTACCATAATATTTAAGAAAATATTTACTGCTAAGACTGTCTTCTAGAAGGCTGGTAGTTCATTTACAGCTAACGCTAGTTGGCGCATGCAAGTCTTTAAACCTACATATGCAAATATTTAAACCTAACATATCAAGTCTTTAATCCTAGCATATCAAGTTTTTATACATAGCATATCAAGACAAGACAAAACATTGACGCAAATATAACTCAAAATACTGCATTATGGATCTCATTTGAAAGTGAAAATTGAGTAGAAGATGTATGTAGTTTTAGTTTCGCACAATTCATCACAGATTGTTAGAAAAATGGACAAGACTGATCGGAGAAAAAAAAAGAGTTGGTGCAAGTCTTTAAAAGATTCAAAGTGCAGTCTTTATACATAGCATATCAAGTCTTTAAACCTACGTATTAAGTATTTAAACCTAGCATATTAAGTATTTAAACCTAGCATATTAAGTTTTTAAACCTAGCATATTAAGTATTTAAACCAAGCATATTAAGTATTTAAACCTAGCATATCAAGAAGAAAAAAAACAACGATACGAATATAACTCAAAAGTAATTTATCATGAATCTCATTTGAAAAAGAAAATTTAGTAGAAGATATTCGTAGTTCTAGATTCGCAAAATTCCTTACAGATCGTCGACAAAATGGATGAGATTGATTGGAGGGGAAAAAGAGTGGGCGCAAGCGGGGGCGGATCTATGGCTCAGTCAAAGCTAAGCCACCCCTATGATTTTAAAATTTTAATTATGTATATTGAAATTTAGTGCAATTTTATTTTTTCAAAACCTTTTATATAGTTCAACCCCCATCAATGTATAGGAAATGTTTAGTTGTAGCCTAGTGGTTAGAGCTTTATTTTGTGGTTGAGAGGATTTGGGTTCAAATCCCACTCATCACTTTTAATTTTCAGCCACCTCTCTATCATAATTTCTAGTTCCGCCCTTGAGTGCAAGTATTTAAAAGGTTTAAAGCGCAGTTTTATACATTACATATCAAATGTTTATACCAAGTGTATGAAGTCTTTAACCTAACATATCAAAAAGAAAAAATAATCAACGATACAAATATAACTCAAAAGTACTTTATCATGGATCTCATTTGAAAGAGAAAATCAATTAGAAGACGTTTGTAGTTTTAGATTTGCAAAATTTCCGCACAGATCATTGAAAAAATGAACGACATTGATCACAGAAAAAATGAATGGTGAAAGAATTTTTTTTTCTTTTTTTTTTTAACTTGGAATATATTGAAAAAAAGATAGTAGTTGAACTAGTTGAAGGGAGATAGATGCTTGAGGGGCATAACCCTTTCTCGTGATAGAAAAGCGTGACTTTTTTATCTGAGTGAGCTAGTAGCTACCAAGTCTATTAGGTTGGCACTGGCAATGACAAAATAAGATATAGAAAAAGAAAAGAGATAAAGAAAGAGCAAGCAACGTCACAAGTAGGTATTTTTAAGAGGCGATAAACAACACCAAAGAATGCAACATGCATGATAAGATGACATGAGTGAGGCTACGGTAGTTTACATTGCACGAAACAATATATACTGCTATGAATTAATTATATATCCGCTTAAAAAGTTCGACCAATTGATCCAAATAATTTAAAATAATCTCCATATTATGAACTGTAAGATACAAATTTTAATTAACAAAATTTAAATATGAAAAAAGAAAAATTACTTTCTGGACCTATCTTGTCTAAATAATAGTAGAGAAATCACTTACAACAAAGATATGGTGATGAACCTTGGCCCCACAGGGAATGCAGAACAAACAAGATAGCATTAGACCGATGACTATTGGCCATAACGAGAAAAGCTTACTAAAAAACATGGTGCTTGAAAATTAAAATTAAACGAAAAGCAATATTGCTCAATATTTTGTTGGGCTGTTTCCTTCCTCTGAGGAGACTGTTAGAGCACTTGTCATATATTAATTTGGTTTAGTGAGCTTTGGATAACATGCACTGATGGTTTTTATAGGAAGATTTTATTTTATTTTATTAGGTCACAATGACGGATAGTAGTACACAATATCTAAAAGATATATAAAAAAGAAAATGTACCTGTTATGCATAAAAATACCAAGAACAGAAAATTACTGCAAAGTTAAAATTAAAGTTCAACAAGTTATACCAAGAAAAATTAGTATGGAGGCCTTTAACAAAATACTAATCCAGCGAGGCATGTTGACCTCATAGCCTTTGATCCATTAATTAATTACCCAATTTACATCTCTGTCGCTGATTGGACCAGTACCCTTATTTATATTGGTGCTCAAATTGAAAAAAAAAAGAGAGGATAAATGATAGAAGATAAGCTGTCCTTTTAACCAAGTTGGATCAATTGTTGCTATGAACAAGTAACATAGAGGTCGAATTCCAATTATAAACCTCTTTATCAACATAGCCTTTAAGAGTCTTTGTCTGTTTCTTCAGTAAGAAAGAAGTGCAAAGAAGAAAATTTATGATGAAAGTGATATGGAGCATGGGTTTGGTATATTACATTATACATGATCATTCCAATCTAAAATAATATACATTATCAAACATAAATAGGGGAAATTCTCTTTCAAAAGGATCGAATCCTGCAAACAAACAAATCAAATAGAAAAATTAATTTTGCTAGATAACATAAAGTAAAGAATTTACCTATATGTGCAAACTATTTAATTTTGGTACTGTTCTAAGAACATGTAAATTGGAGCTCACATGTCTCTTTGATTTTCTCTTTTCTTGGTCCCTTTTTATTTCTTGAGAAATTTAGATATATACCCATCATAAACTCTGAATTTAGATATTTTCCCATCCAAACTTAAAAATTGGTTATTTACCCATCATAACTTAAACTAATTTATTAATATATCCAATTTTCAATTTTACCTTTTAAAAATATACCCAATTAGTTATCAACCATTTTGCCCCTTATTCCAAATTCAGTATCGTTTTGGTCCACTATTGAAATTTCCAATTATTTGATAAACTTACCTGTATTGTTTACTAAAAACTTCCACATTTTATAACTCCTCCTAACTTTAAAATCAGTTCTAAACACTATAATACCAAACAAAGAAAATTATATCAGTTTACTAAAAGCTTGTGTACTTATGTCATTTCATCGAACACCTTGAGTGCACATAATCAAACACCGGTATACAACTTCAAAAACTAAAAAAATGTATAACAAGGAACTAATTTTGAGAATTGGCTGAACCAACTTACTATTTCAACAACTACAATCAATTAGGTATGACAATGACCGATAGTAGTACCTCAATTAGGTATGACAATGACCGATACCATTTGAACAACTACAATCAATGTTCTGATAGAAAATTGCTGTTTTGAAAGTTTTGATGGGTACACTAGAAATTTTCTCTACTTTTATGTCAAATTTCTTAATAGCCAACTGTCAGACTCTCCAATCTTCATTTCCTATTTGAACCGTGATCCTGAAGCAATCTTGCAAAAAAAAAAAAAAAAAATCTCTCTAAAATGATAAAATGCCTCTTGTTGTTCTTACACATGTTCTTCATACTTACGTATACTGGTCTGATATATACAATATTCACTCCATCTCTAAGAAAGAAGTACATGCAAGAACAAAGAACATCAAAATAAATTAATATAGTTAAAAGATAGACCAAAAATTTGTACCATATATCTACAAAAAGTTTCGAGGTAGGTAACAAAATTGGATGACTAATTAAGAACCATTGTCAGTGTACCAATCATTCTCGTTTCTACTATCGATTTGTATATAATTTTTTTTGTAAAAAAAGGCATTATAGAGTAACAAACAGCAATTTATTTTAAAATTTACAAATGATTATCCTGCCAATGTTACCAGACCTTCGATGGAGATAGACATAACACGAAAAATATGTACAATATAGAAGTTACAAATATCATGGAAAAATAATTGCAGTGCTCCAACAACCCCATAGACAAACATAACAGACAAGGCTTTTTATAGGACCGGATGCATGTTATTGCAAGGACCATTATGAATATAGATAAAAAGAATTGAATGGAAATTACATTTAATGAATGCAGCTTTTATCTTCATTATATTATTTGGCAATTTAGTTAATTAGATACAAGAAAAATGAGAATTCAAATAATACTGGATCTAATCAAATTTAGGACCAATATCAATGCCTTGCCATTTAAAAACCAAGCTATTTAGAAAATCCAATGCCCTTTAGAAACAAAATGAGCCTCAGATTCTACTTTGTTCAATCATTTCAGACATTTTACATTCTCTAATCATTTTTGTTTCCTGTCTTCTACCCTCTTTCATTAGCTAGTAGCACGTGTATTGGACAACGACCCTTCTAAAGATTAGCACGCATTGTTATTCAAAATAGGCGATATATAGCTAGTTGTTAACCATTCCCTTTAACTTGAAGTTCTTTTAAGTAATTTAATAACTGGGATAGTATTACATGCAATGAATTCTGACTAAATAATTTGAGAGTCCATAAATTTTTAATAGATAAGAATAATAATTACAATATTTTGTAGTCTAAATACCAAGCATTCACTAGTTAGTACACTTAAATTTGTGTGTATTATTTTAGATAAATAAGAAAATTTCTTGGAACTAGAAAATAATATTTAATTATCAAGTACAAGTTCAGTGCCTTAAAAAATGAAGTATATGTTGGCCAGCTCTATTTCGTCCAGAAATAACCTACAATATAGACACAAATTAAAATTTGACTACAAGTTCACATCTATTATTCGGGATATGGTGAAATTATTTTTGAGTAAAGTTTGGGGCCAAGCTACCTAACTGTTTTTAACATCCACTAGGGATTCTCATCTGAGTTCCGAATCTACGACCTCCTACATGGAAGACACTACCTTTGTCAGTAGACTAAAGTCTAGTTCTCATGATACGTTGAAATTCTTAGTTGTATCATATAATATGTTAATATAAAATTTCCATGCCAATTTATTTATTATTTATTTATTTTTTCTAAAATTTAATTTTGTAAAATTTTGAACATTACTTGTGTCCTTTTGAAAAAAATTGAAAGCTAGGTATTCATTTTTCTTTACAAAATAAGTTCTATTTCTAACATTTTGATCATGTTCTATCATATCACCAAAACAAATTCTGGTATGAGATTTGTGTGGATATGCTTAAAATTTAAAGAGCTCCTAGAAAAAATAATTTTTTTTTTGGTATCCTTCTGCATGAAATTTCAGCACAATATATATATGAGGTTATATTTATACAAACTTTAGCGTTTAAAAAAAATACACTTATTTTTCTGCTTAATGAATTGTTACATACAATTTTCTTTTCAGAACAAACTATAGAAAAAACATAGTATAAACTAATAAAATAAGTCAGTAAATATTTTAGAAAACGGCGCTAAAGTATGAACAATATATATATATTTTCATGCTCCACATATTTCAAAGTGGACAATATAGAATAATATAGAATAAGACATATAGAACCCTCAAATTAACCTCTATTCAGTAATAAATACGAGTGAGGCTATGGTGCTATGCATAGCACGGATGGCTAGTGTACTACGGTTCAATATGGTACTTTTTAAAATCCTAACGGTCGATCCGAACCGTTCAATGTGATAACCATATGAATATGTATTTGCAAACTAAATTTTATATTTTTTCGAATTTTTTTACTATTTTTTTAGATAGGTAGAATTTTGATGGTCCAAAATTTTCAGAAAACACTGATTTTTCTACCTATCTAAAAAAATAGTTAAAAAATTCAAAAAAATATAAAATTTAGTTTGCATGTACATATTCATATGGATATCATATTGAACGGTTCGGATCGACCGTTAGGATTTTAAAAAGTACCATATTGAGCCGTAGTACACTAGGCATTGGTGCTATGCATAGCACCATAGCCTCACTCAATAAATACATAATTATATATTAAAATCCGCACAAATTTTAACTGCTATTGGTTGGTACCAGACCAGTACTGGTAACACCAGAATCTTTGCAACTACCTCACATGTTTGCTTGTTTAATTTAAAAAAAAGCACTCGATATTTACTGTGATTTTGTTTATTAATTGATGTCGTTGTTTATATCTCGGACCAAAAATTTGAGCAACCTAATATAATTACACATCTTGTGAATGACATTACTTTAAAAAAAAATGGTACTTATTTAGTATCAAATTGAAACTTGTTTAGCTACCTGGCAAAAGATTTCAAAATAATATTATATATGTCCTTATCAATATATCTAATTGAGTTTTGTATATTATAGGTTTTATGCACTATTTTGGCAACGTTTCAGTCTGGACCATATGATCTGGAATTTTCAAAGTGGCTTAATAAATAGTAAAAAAATTCCAAAAAATGTAAAATTTGGTCTCCAAGTAGATTTTAATATAGATTGAACATCTATATAAAAAAATTTGTTGTTTGAACACCCGTATGCCGAAACGCTGCTGGCAGCACCTCGCCGAAATGCTGCCGGCAGCAACTTAGCCATACTCTTACAATATATATTATCAATTAATCATGAAGTCTTTGTTCTTTAATTTTGTTCATGTCAAACTATTGATATTAATGTCTGAAAAAAAAATAATCACTAACGTTCTGGTACATTTGTCTTTGGAAAATCATATACAAAATTTTTTATTTTATGGTTCATATTGTGTATAAAATATTATTTAAAATTGTGAAAGAAGAAGTTTGGCAATTCTTATCCTTCCTTTCTTTTTTTAGCGAGTCGATTTTCTGTCATTTCACGCTTGATATTTTTTGGAAAAGCCCTGTCCAAATCCAATAGTTTTTATTTTTATTTTTAGGAGTTTTTTGTGTATATTCTTAATTACTAGGGGAAGAGGCAATTTAGTGTCAGGGTGGACACTTTGCCCAAGTTTTAAAACAAAAAGAAATTACATCTCTTTTATCTCAAGTAAAAATTGTAAAATTATGTTGCAGCCAAAAATAAATTAAAACTATCCACCATTAAAAAACTAGGAATATTTTGGCTCACTCTTCAATTTTAGTCTGACTTTCCCACGCATAATAATGTTACAACTACAACTCGTGCTCTCTATATATTAATAATATAGGACACAGCGGTCTATGTTTTGGTCAATTTTGGTGACTTTGGAAGATTATTTGATGGCAAAATGAGCTAAGGAAGTAGGTAGATCTATTCAAGAAAAGCTTAATACTATTTTATTAGTATTTTTGGTGGTTTGTAAAGATTTTGACAAAAATTCTGCATAATTTTGGCACGAAATATATGGCAACGAGTGAGGGTATGGCTAGAATGTATTATTATTTATACTTTTGAAATAATGGAAATTAATTCTAACTTGATAATTGATAAACAAATAGAAAATTATAAATTCATTCAATTATTTTTTTCATACAATACAATACACGAGTTAATAAATAGGAACTGAGAAACAAAGACTATATACATATTAGGTGCATTGTGATGATACTTAATTTCTTAAATCTCACAAGTAAATTCTAATAAAATTTACGGACATGTCATGAGAGTCATTACAAAGGCCCTTAATAAATCAACTCCAACACTACTTTATTTCGAATAGTGTGTTAGGATATTTGAACATCATTTGTCTTGTTCGACCTTGACCTCCTTTCTCATCTAAACTCTCTCTTCTACCATGGCCTCTTACAAAATAATATATCTCTTTAAACTGTTAAAATGCTCCTTTAACACATATATTTACCATTAATTTATGGTCGCCAAACCTACCTCCATTCTCTCCTACCACCATAGCCTTTCCAATAGTTTATCTGATAAGGAAATAATCTTATTTTAAAATCCTTACCTAAGTGGCTAAAGAAGTTTATGTTGGAACCGACGAAAACCATCATCAGCCACCGCAGGACCACCTGTGTTGAATATAAAACTGAATAGCGGAAGCGTACCTTAATCCATGATTGTTTTGTGCAAGAGAGCGCCACCGATTCGGTTCTTCCAGAATAGCAAGGCTCTTTAGAGAATTTCCTTTATTTCTGCTTTCTCTAAAGTCTCTCATAGTTCTCTCTAATGGAATATGAGAAATGAATCTAGGACTGGCCTTGTATTCTGGGGGCCAAATCATAATATACAACCCAAGAGATCCTTGGCTGTCTAATGTGGTAATTATTCAATTTAACCCATCATAAAATTGAATATTACCTCTTAAGTTCTACACATTAAAGGTCCACACCCTATATGACACATTAATGCTCATAAGTTATATAACGCATATGACCACTTTTAATTGAGCATAAAATTGACAGTATACAATACATTTATTTTTACATATTAGTCCAATGTTAAATTAATTATCCAACAATTCCCACTTGGACTATATGTGAAACCTTATAATTTTGTATTGTTAATAACCGTAGTGAACTCAACTTTTCTGTCATTACTGAAATATGTCCCGAACAATTCCATCCATCAATTATATTAATATAGGATCAAAGCAGCTTTTGCCACATTTATTTGTAACTTAACCAACAATGGTCACATATATTGACATAATCAAATGACATGAATCATGATGTGGATGTGTAGCACGAAAATTTCACGTAATGTGATCATAACGTGCCTATTTCTAACTGGTCCACCCTTAAATGAGATCAACTTTAATAGAGTCAGAATGTGAATAAACTGAAACTTTATTTCTGCAGAAATATTCTTAAACTTTAAAAAACTGAAAACCGCATATGTCATACAAGCATAATTACAAACTCCCACTAAAATCTAAATATCCTCAAAAAATTGAAGATCTTTAATTTGACATGACACCCATACGAGCAGCATGCTCATGAACCTTTTAGGTGACAATCCTTTAATATGCAGCTGCAATCATGGAGTTTGTGCCAATATGCTCGATAGACAACTGTCCATTCTGAACTCTTTCATTTACAACTAAGAACTTGATCTATATACATTGACCTTGTCAAGTTCCTATTGTCGGAATATAAAACTGTCGTGTTATTATCACAAAATAACTTGAGTGGTGTTTAACTCTTATTCACTTTTGCAGTCATGTGATAAAATTTCACAGTTATATTCCCCAATTAGATACCTCATACACATGTTATAACATGCTTTATTGGCATCTACCAAAATCAAAATCAGTATACCAGATGATCTCAAACTTTTCTGATATTCGATATGTGAGTATGTAGTTTTTATTTTTCTTAAAAATAATGCAAGACTCTTTTGGCTGCTATCTTATGGTATGCTTCTGAATTACTTTAATATCACTTTAGCATCCCTATTATGTACGTAATATCTAGACACGTACAAACCTGAGCATACTTCAGACTTTCTACTACTGAATCGTAGGAAATCTTTTATATTAATTTCTTAAAATTATTCTTAGAGCACTGATTGAGACTAAACTCGTCTCCCTTATTTATAGATATATCTCTTGGTTTATTTTAATGCATGCCATCTTGTAAACCTTCACGATATAGTTCTTTTGTGACAACCTGAGAATACATCGAGATTGCGCTTTATGTATTTCTATATCTAACACAAAAGATGCATCATCAAGATCTTTCATCTCAAAAATTCTTAAATAGAAATATCTTGATGTCAAGCAACAAACATATATCGTTACTGGCAAGCAATATGTCACTGACATATAAAACCAAGAAAATAACCTTACTCCCACATAAGTTATGGTATATGCATTCATCGACCAAATTCATCTCAAAACCAAACGAGATGATCACTTGATGAATATTGAATACCATTGTCGATAAATATACTTTATTGAGTCCATAGATGGATTTTCTAAATTTGCAAACCTTATGCTTTAGGTCTCATGACTCAAAGTTTTATGGCCGCACCATATAAATCATATCATCAATACTACTATTGAGAAATAACATTTCAATATCCATCTAATGTAACTCTAGATCTTAAAATGCACATTTAATGTCATTATTATCCTGAGAGACTTTCAAAGTAACCGAAAAGAAAGTCTCTTTATATCCAATGTCATTTTTCTATGTGAAGCCATATGTGACAAGGTGTACTTTGTATTGCTCCCACATTGCCATTCAAATTCCATTAAAATCAATGAATTTTGTACCTTATGGCAAATGAATAATATCACAAATATCTTTGTCTTTCATGAACTTCATCTCCATATCATGACATCTACCCACTTTACCTAGTGGATATCTTAATGACATATGTTCTTAAGGTGTTGAAATTTGCTCTTCGTATTATCATCGATTATTGTGTCTTGAACAAAACCAGGATCGAAATCCTAAATAATGCCAATAACACCTGTGGGAATATTTACATATTCCTCATCGAAGATAAAATCATGAACTATATTTCCCCCTGCAAACTCAACATCTTCAAAGAACTTTTGCATTTTACTTCCAAAAAAAAAAAATCGACCTTGTTGTGGGATCATAAAATTGTAATGTATTAATTAAGAATATAAGCTGCAATCTTAAGTTCTTATTTCCAAAGTAATAAAGAAATATACTGTTCACCTGAACCGTCATATCTACTATTGTATAGAACACGACAGTCAAAGCTGACACTTGAAATCCTTATTTTGAGTTGATTCTCAATGCCAGCCTTATAATTTTGAACAAATAAAAAAAAACTTTACTTTCTCATAAATGTCATAAATATAGCCATAACTAAAATATTTGTCTATGAACATAATAAAATAATGTACCTTTTTCTAACATCCGTAAGAAAATGGTCCACTAATATCTGAATTTTATTAGTTCCAAGACATCCTGAGACTTGTTGGCTATAAATCTCCTCCAATTGGTTCGTTTTATCTTAATACAATCAACACAAATATCAAAATCTGTGTTATCCAAATGCTCGAGAATTCTATTCTAACACAAGTTTTTATCTCCATCGGGAGATATAACTGAAACGCTTGTGCCATAATGCAACCAAAATTCTCATTGATTTACTTTTATTAAGAATTCAAGTACTTAAATGCAAGGACTCGTTATATTAAGCAATTATGCCTTTGGAATTTAGATTATTATAACTGAAAAAAAAAAACTTAGATCCAACTGACTTTGAATCATGAAAGAAACCAAAATTTCTATTTCTAGAATAACAAATAAATCCATACTTGTACATAGCAAAAATAGAAATTAAGTTACGTCCAAAAGACAAAAATTAAATGTTTCATTGAGATTCAAATAAAATCTAATCTTAAATAATAATCTAACTTTCTAATTGCTTCAACTTTAATATTCTCGTCGTCACCATTATAGATGTATCTTTCACCGTCACTAGGCTACGACTACTCAAACAACCTTGCATAGACACACTGATGTGAGTTATTACACTATAATCTATCCATCATGTGTGTTTAAGTATCAAAGTTAAATTAACCTCGAAACAAACCATATTAATAAGCATACTTTTCTTGACACGCAAAGCATGACAAGTACTTAATTGAATCCTTTATACTTTTCAACAATTCAAAAAAAACAACTACTACCATCCGGTTTAACCGATTTCTTTTGTTGTTCCTATTGAGGTGTTGTATATGCAGCTATCATACTCTTATTTTTTATATGTATTCCTTTGACTTTATACCTTACTGAAAATTTGATTTGTCAATATCGTATTAACTTGAAACTATTCATTCTTAACAAATTTATTTTCAATAGTCGAAAGGAATTCATAAGCATTAACCAAATTATTCGTAAAAGTGCCCCTAAATGCTTATAGAATGATCTTTTATTATAATTATATTACACGTGTGATTTGAATTCTCCTACTTTTTCTTTCTCCCTCTTAAATCAGAGGTACTCATAACCGTAAGTATTGGACAATCAATCCTTAACGCAATGTTAAGATCCATAATTATGAGAACTAATAATAAGTTCTATTTTCATTCCTTTAAATTTGATGCTAGAGTTGATATTAACTAAAATTAGAACAATAAACAAACACTACATACTTATTAAATATCCATATATAATAATAAATTCAAATAAAGGTAAACCCCATTACCTCAAGATACCGGTTCCATTAATAAGTTGTCTTTGGACTAAAATATTAATTTCTTATGGTATCTTGGCGCAGTAATCAAGCACTGATAATTAAGTAACATGTCAAACAATTAACCTTCCTTTGGGCCGATTAAATTGATCACACGTAAAAAACCAAATAATCATCACTGCACTTATTACCACAAGGCGCACATGCAACTTTAATAAATATTGGTCTTCCTTTGGGCCGACGAATATTTACACTCATTACATGCACACAATAAAACCTTTTATATTTTAAAATAAATTAATTTCAAAAAGGAGAGCTCACTTTGGCGAGGTGCGATTGAAACCAATCTATTTTAAAATATATAACCTTAATACCTTTTATTCAAACTTAAAATTATATCTAAAATCTAAAATTACGATTTAAACATAAATCTAAATCCATCTTTAATTTATTAAGAATCAAATATATATTTTTCCCCTTTTGATTCTCGTATTTAATTTACTTAAACTAAAGGTTCAATTAAACTAAATTTAAAAAAATTAACTTGATCGAATTATTTAATTAAACAATTCTGGTGGTGCACAAGTACCAAAAGTTGGTTTTGTCGCGGTGTACCAAAAAAAATCGAGGTATTTAGACCGGTCTACTCGCGGTTTACCAACCAAAAGAAAATTTGAGGGCCTGGTGTATCGCGGTGCACGACTTATACGTCGTTTTCACTTGCGCGGAGTCAAGCGGTGCATGCACTTAAGGCGCGGTCTACCGAACCAAAGGTCGCAAAACTAGTTTATTCTGGTTAAATCTGGTTCACACGCGGTCCATGCGCGGAAAACAGACTAAAAAATGGCGATTCGAGGTTCTGGACAGAATTTCAAGGACAAAATTAACCAAATTAACAAATTTAAAATCACCAATTGATCAGAAATTCAACCATATATCATAACTGTATCGAAAAATACAGAAAACTTCTTTCAAACACAGAGTGGCTCTGATACCACTTGTTATGACCACTTTTAAATGAGCATAAAATTGACAGTATACTATACAAATTTATTTTTACATATTAGTCCAATGTTAGATTAATTATCCAACAGTACCTTCTACTTTTTAATGGCAAGAATGTACACAAATGAGTTATCTTTGCAAAAATAACAAAGTATTTATAAGAGGGTTTATCTGTTATAATTTAGTCGGAGTGGGATTACGGTATTATGTATATGATTAGTATTCAAAACAATTAATTTAATTAAATCGTTGAACATGATTTTCGTATGAAAATATATTCAAAGATTAAATTTAAATCGTGAATTAAACATGATTTTCAAATTTTATATTTTTTAGAATTTTTATTACTATTTTTTAAAAATAGTGATTTTCAACTTATCTAAGAAATAAAAAATAGTCTTCAGGTGAATTTTTTAACATTTTATCGATTCAGATTAAATATTTAAATTTTGAAAATGGAGCTATCAATTCATAGTATAGACCAATCTGTGATATGCATAATCTGAACTAATGCAACCATAATTAAAATACAAAAAGCTCCTTTAATGTTCGTGCGGATTCTATTTAACGGTGCAGATGTAAACAAAATTATCATGTTACTTTATGATATGAATTCGCCTCACAGCCCTCACTCGTTCAAGAATTCCAAATTTAAAACAGTCAAAGGTCAAAGCGCATCGATTTGATGCTCCATTGCCATTGGTCTAGAAAGTGCCAGGTGGCATCACTCTGGGCTCTTCCCTCCTTTTCCAAAGATGACAACTTTCTCTCTCTCCCCTCAAAAATTTCTAAAGATAAACAAAACAACAATGCCACGTCTACTCCCTCTCTCCCTTTCACAATCTCTCTTTCTCTCTCCCAAACACACTCAATTCAATTCCTTCAATCCCTGTCTAAGTCTAACCATGAATAGTCTACCCTGTAGTTCTTCCAGGAAATACTACCATGGTACGTACCCGGAATTACCCCCCAAGATGTCTCAATTGCGTCAGAGGAGGCGTTTCAGAGGTATCAGAACCCCCCTTTTGAAGAGAAATGGCAATGGGAATGGGAATGGGGGGTGATAGTATGGTTCAGAAATGATCTACGTGTACTTGACAATGAGGAACTAATCAGAGGTTGGGCTGCATCAGAATTCGTGCTGCCGGTGTATTGTGTGGACCCGCGCTTGTTCGGTCCCACGCATTATTTTTGGATTTCCAAAGACTGGAGGCATCCTGAATTGTTCTTGTAAATTGCCTTGTAATTATGGTTGATGGATTTAATTTAGTTGATTTGAGTTGCTATAATATGAGGTCAAGGTAATGCTCAATTTTGGGTAAATATTTTGACAGATTAGTTTTAGCTTCATGCAGCGCACCGACAATAGAATTGAAACAGAGGTGCATATGGTTCCTGTGCTGCATGAAGCTAAAACTATTCTGTTAAATATTTACCCTCAATTTTCACTGCAAGTTGCCCTTCATTAACGATGCCTGAGCAGGAAAAAAGAAACAGTTCTTTTAGTTTGTAGTTAATAACACTCTAAATTGATTTGGTAATTAAACTTCAGTCCATAAAATTTAGATCTTGATTCTTTCGTAAAATGAACTAAAAAAAATATTGGATGTGCATGCAGTGTTTCATGTAGATCGAGATTATATGTAGATTTAAGGTCCTATTATAATCAAAATGGTAACTCTAAAACTAACCGTCTTTTTTATTTTGCAAATAAATCCTTCCCATAAAATTCTTTTCATTTTATCCCCAGCAACAAGAGGCTTCTTATATGTTATAAGCTTTTTTATGATAAAAGCTATGAGATATTGTAGAATTCTAGTAACTAATTACGGATTTATATAATTAATGCTTGTTATATATATAGGCAACATCTACCTCCACCAAAATGTAATTAAATGTTTGAGACTGCGTGTGTTTCACTTTACACTGAATCCTGCTGCATGATGTTCGGATTTTGCTGAAGTTCTGGGTCCAAAACGCAAAATAAGTATCTTTTTTTGCAATAAAAAACAAGCGATGCTTGGGCCAAATTTTCTTGGTCAAATTTTGACGAGCGGGTGTTTCTTATTGTACTAAATTACAACGAATATATTTATTTGGGAGTAACGAAATTAGCTATTGTCAATTTGCTTGGGCCAAATGGTGTTTAATGGATCATACTGGCAAATTAAAAATGAAGCTTTTACTAACAATTAGTGAGCGCTGCTTAATCATCACACTGTTTCAATAATAAAATTGGGTGGGCCTAATGGGCTTTGGTCTGGGGCCCAATATTCATTAAAATTAAAAACCAGGGTTCTTGCATATGTTGTCTTATTTATTCATAATGGGCACATTACCAAATAATAACAAAATACTGAGTTGAGATATATTGTAGAGTGTGCATGATCTAGCCCACCGATTTCTTATTAATGAAATCACAACAATGTTTACTGGTACCACCTCTCTGATACAATACACAGTTCCAACCAACAGAAATCCTGATTGCAAATGTCAAACAAATTCGTTTTCTGTTGCTGGCTACGTGCTACCCGGCCGATCAAAGAAATTGCGAATTTGTCAAATCAAATTTCTCGTATTAAAAGGGAGATTTGAATTTTGAGATTCGGATCAGACCAAAAGACAGCCAGTGATGACAACTTGTCTATAAATCTGACAAAAGCAAGTTTCAATTTTAGCAGAACCGAAGGAAAATGTCCGAAGAAACCATTAATCTTTTTATTATGAGAAGCTCTTTGAGAAATGAATTTGAGCTAACATAAACGATACATACAATAGCCAGTTTGTTTTCACATGAAAAATTGAGAATTCACATGTCAAGCGCGCTAAAATTATTTAATAAAATTTAAAAAAATTAAAATTTATTATGTCTCTTACGTTATACATGGAAGACTTATCGATAAAAAACAAAACATAAGAAAATAATAATTCCATGAGCTTTTTATACCTGATCCAGAAACTTATTGGGTGATATTTCTTTGAAACTTTAATCCAGAAATGTGAAAACTGTATTTTTATACAAACTTTTTTTACCATGATCTCTCCAGATTTTTTTTAAAATTAGCTCAAAATATAAAAGTTGGAGGTATTGCCATGAGCTTTTTAAATAATTTATTTATGTCAATCCGAGATGGAATTACAAAATTTGATCAATATATATAGAAGATGTCTAAATTATATCCAGTACTCGATCGGTTGTCATGAGGTGCGGATACCCAATTTGTCATGATCGTGATAATTATCATGTGGCAGTTTCGAGGCATGGATATAGAGTGGGAAAAACGTGCCGTGCCGTGACTAATACACCGTGACTTTGATTGGTCTCGTGCCGTGCCGTGTCGTGACCAAGTTAATTTTTCATGTGCCATGCCGTGACCAAAATGTCAATGGGTGGTCACGGCACGCGAATGGTCACGCCACGTGAGTCACGCCATGCCTAAACGTGCCGTGACCATACGTGACTCGCGTGACCCACGTGACCATTTAATCATAATTTATGTTAGTTTATTCAAGATTTACCATTAAATCAATATATAATTGTCCTAATTACATGTGACTCGCATGACTACGTGTCGTGCCGCAAAGTTTCAAAAGATGGGCACGGCACGCGAATGGTCACGGCACGTAAATGACCCGCGTGTCGTGCCGTTCTGTGTCGTTTCGTGCCGTAACCGTGCCGTTCCGTGACGGAGCCGGCTCTGCCGTGCCATTTTTCCCACTCTACCTGGATAGCTCACATGTCATAGGAGGATTGGCAAAATATATATATATGACATGATTGTGAAATTCCAATCGGTTAAAGGGCAATTATATATGAAAAAAATGTTATATATATATGTGAATTATTTTTCTCGCCATAATGGATTCCGATTTTGTAAAACCGCAAACATCAAAGTTGTAAATACTTCTTAATCTTTCAACATAATTCTCATCTATATATTATCTTATTTTAAAATTTTATTTTTTCAATAAATATGTTTTTCCCGAAATAAAGTCTGACAAGAGACAAGAATTAATGTTAGCGAATCTTTTGAATACATTGAACGTCCGTCTTAAAGAAGGCTCTGGCCGGTGCTATAAAAAGACGGGGAAAGCATACTTCGTAAAAAAAAATATATTTGGATATAAAATTTTCCAAATTGTTGCATAAATTTTCTTAAATTTATACAGCGTGCAGCATATATTAAATTTAAAAAGTACTCTTAAAAATCATACTCTTAAAAATCATGCTATATATATATATCCATGTGTCATGCACGCCAGACAATGAGGCTCCAGTTGATCATTATTTATTATATATATAGTACTGAGTTCACACTTCACGGTGCACTGCCAGCTGCTTATTTGTATTTAATGGCAGATCTCCAGGTCTACTAACTTCATTTGTTTTATTAAGTTGATTCGTTCGAATTCATATCACATGATCTGCACTCAGCTGCTCATACTATAAGAATATATCACTATGTGCAAGTATAATAAATAACTATTAATTACTGAAGGTACACCAATATAAATTATTATTTTTGAACGTATGGCTATCCGCGAATATGCCGTCAAAATACCAATATAGATCGTTTGAGTTCATATTTCCGAACGACATGAGTATTCGAGAAAATACTGGTAACAAAATTAAGACACTTTAACTTCACAAATAGCTGAGGATTTGATATATTGGGAACTTGCTTAAGAATTTGACAAGATTGTCAAATAGCAGAGGTTTTAATTAATGAGGAAGTAGTAATCTTCTTCCTTTTGAGTTTTGACGTATTAATCATTTAACTATATATGGATTTCGCTATAGAATACTAGATACTATTATCATCATATTTTATTTTAGTTGTGTATGGCTATAATATAGCTATATATTTGATTACAATAATATATATTATCCCGTCATTTTTACAATAAAATTATGGTTACAAATAAAAACGTAACCAGTTACAACAACAAATTTTAATTGCTAATATATTGTAAACATAATTTTTGTTATTTGTTGAAAATATAATTTAGGTCTCAAAAAATCATCATCTGACCATTTATCAATCAAAAATCAGAAAAGAAAAATTAAACCTTGGAAGTGTTTTCGAAAATGAGACGTTCATAATGGATCTGGTAGGAATAATTTATTGCAAGTGAGAAAAATTATAACTTGTTATCTCAATAATTAATGTTTCAAAGGTAAGAATTTCTGAAAAAAAAAAATAATTAGAGTCTTCGCACTGCTGTACTTTCAAAATTTCCGCATCAATATATTAGAGAAATAATGCACTATGGTCCCCATTAATTATATGGTCCCCTTTTCCAGTCTCCGCACTTGTCCCTGCGAAAACTTTTATAGCTATAAATACTTGAAAGATAATATATTAATACTTGAAAAACAAGATATTAATACTATGATCCGTAACTTTTTATTATCATCATTTTTTTAGTCCCCAATCGTCTCAACGTTAACCATCTTCTAGTGAAATAGTGGAGACCCCGTATCCCCACATCAACCTTCTCCAACCATCCCTGCATCAACCTTCCTCTAACAAAAATACTAGACCTCATTGGTATAAATTTTTCAGTGCATAGGAATAAATACTTGCAATACTTGATAAGTTGATATTAATACTTTCAGACGTCATCCGGTGTCATATGCAAAAAATACTTAAATGTATAGGTAAAAATTTTGCACGATGAGTATAAATATTTGCGTGACGACTAGCCCGAAAGTACATCATCATGGATCTAATTGTGTATAAGACGTTCGTGATTTTAGATTCGCAAAATTCATCACAGATTGTCAGAAATATAGACGAGATTGAATGGAGAAAAAAAAACACTTTTAAAAATTTGTATAGATATTTATGGTGCGGGTACGTTTGAGAGATTTTGTTGGAGAGACTATTATTTACGTAAAAATTGTTCATCTCATAGGTATAAATATTTTCATGAATAGGTATTAATAATTTGAAAATGAAATCAGTACTGGAGTTTTTGCGGTCCCCCAGGTAGTTATGATAGTTATGGTGTGGAGATTTTGCGGGAACTGGAGTGCGGGTACTGTTATCAGCATTCAAAAAAAAATTAGTACTTTGAGGACATGCAGGAAGAAAAATGAGAAAAAAAAAAGGTCGGATGTAGTGCTTAAAGCATTTAATTAGTTGACAAAACATAACTTTTTATATAATCATTCCATGAAATTAACCTTAACTATAATCCAAAATTTAGTATTTTTGTTTAAATTAAACTATATAAAACTAGAATTGTTCATGGGATTTGCTTCAAAAAAATTATATCTAATACAGTATAAATTAAGTTATGTAATAATAATTTCTATAAAACAATCTTAATTATGCCAAATAAATTTCATAATACGTTGAAATTTCAGAATACACAAATCTTAGAAAATATACCTTACATTATATGTTTCATTATTAAGACTTTCTATCTATTTTCTTTCATTGTCTTGCTAAGACAAAAATAAAGGAACATTTTACTGATCAACTGACTTTTCTTTCATTATTTTCTTTGTTTGTGTGGTATATTGCACTTACTTGACCTCTAGTGGCAGGTGTCGTCAGTCAAGCTAGGCACTACCTGACAACGGGCAAAGTAAAGCTTTCTCCTGCCGATGCAATTCATTTGATGAAAATAGATGTCATGTTCTAATGCAGCCATAGGGCACGTTGGAGCATGTTAGATGTTCCAAGTATTACCACTTATATTGATGCAAGAAAGCTAGCCTTTATGCCCCCAACAAACGTAGTAGCTGTAGCAACTTGAATTTCGTCTAAAAAGTTATATTTCAATGCATAAGAAGATCTATGCTTTGGTTTACAGACCAAGGAATGTATTGAATTCGGATCCAGTGAAGTAACTCAAATTTTGGGTTTCAAATCGGGACCGTCCGAGTCGGATCCGAGACCATCCATCCCGAAGTGAATCGCACACATGCCGAAGACAGATTCGAATCTCAAAACTATCTCGAGCGACATAATAGAATCGGACGGTCCCGATCCAAAAACCCAAAGTTGAGTTACTTTAGGAGATCCGGACCCGAATGTATTGTGAATACTCCTCATTCATATATATGTTGAAATTTATCGATCGTTCATTTAAAAACACAAAATCTGTAATCTAAAAGAATTAAAAGAATTATACATTTACATGCAAACAACTTTTAGATCACTTAATAAGCAATTTATAAAAGAGTTTGATCTAATTTAATAATGTTTACGAAGTTTATATGCAGGACCAACAATAAGTTCACAATTTTTTTTTAAATGTTAGAATAATCTAGACATATTAAAAAAATTCTATAGTTAGATATATATATCATTCAACCTTTCACAAAACAAAATATATTAGGCAGCCAAGCAAAGTTACGTGTTCTATAATTTCTATGTACCATGCAATCAGATGTATGTGCATACATATAATATTTTAGAATTCCAATATCTAACTTTTTACTTGCTATATTATTTAGAAATCCCATACCTACAATAATTTTAGAAATACAATTATTTCTTTTGCAAAATTATTGTTTAATTATCTGGTGCAAATATAAAATCATTACGAATAAACTATGCACATATATAGAATCTGGCTAATATGCTACGTGTATATAAGGGCCCTTTCGTGCTACGGCTCACTTTTTGAGGTTTCAAAATCCTAACGGTCGATCTGAACCGTTCAACATGATCTCCATATGAATATGTACTTGCAAACCAAATTTTACATTTTTTAGAATTTTTTTACTATTTATTAAGCCACTTTGAAAATCGCTGATCCAATGGTCCAGAAAAGTTTACTATTGTGTACAAATTAGTGTTTTTTTAAAGTGGCTTAATAAATAGTAAAAAAATTCTAAAATATATAAAATTTGGTTTGCAAATACATATTCATATGGAGATCATGTTGAACGGTTCGGATCGACCGTTAGGATTTTGAAAACTCAAAAAGTGAGCCGTAGCACGGAGGGGCCTTATATACACGTAGCACCGTAGCACTGTCCCACACATATATATATATATATATATAGAGAGATAGGCTAATGTCCTAACGTTATAACTTCGGCCGAAGTTATAACGAGTCGTTTATTAGTTTTTAAAATCCAAACAACCAATCCGAACCGTTCAACTTTTTCTAAATATTGAAATGTGCTTGGAGACCAAATTTTACATTTTTTGGAATTTTTTTACTATTTATTAAGCCACTTTGAAAATCGCAGATCTGCTGTGAACAGTAAAAAACAGTAAAATTTTCTGGACCACCGGATCAGTATTTTCAAAGTGGCTTAATAAATAGCAAAAAAATTCCAAAAAATGTAAAATTTGGTCTCCAAGCACATTTCAATATAGAGAACATGTTGAACGGTTCGGATCGGTTGTTTGGATTTTGAAATTGCAAAAACGACTCGTTATAACTTCGGGCCGAAGTTATAACGTTATGACATTAGCCTATATATATATATATATATATATATATATATATATATATATATAGAGCTGGGCTATGGTGAGTTATGAAGTAAGAGGTCATTTTTACTTCACGCTCATATTTTCATTTTGAAAATCCAAACAACCGATCCGAACTGCTCAACATGTTCTCTATATTGAAATGTGCTTGGAGACCAAATTTTACATTTTTTTTAATTTTTTTACTATTTATTAAGCCACTTTGAAAATCGCTGATCCGGTGGTTCAGAAATTTTTATTGTTTTTTACTATTCATAGTGGATCAGCGATTTCAAAGTGGCTTAATAAATAGTAAAAAAATTCCAAAAATGTAAAATTTAGTCTCCAAGCACATTTCAATATAGAGAACATGTTGAGCGGTTAGGATCGGTTGTTTGGATTTTCAAAATGAAAATATGGCGCGACATTTTACTTCACAACTCACCATAGTCTATCTCTCTCTCTCTCTCTCTCTCTCTCTATATATATATAAGGTGTATTTAAACCTCATTATATATACAAATCAAGTTGGATTTAAATTATTTTCTAAATATTCATCTCATCTATACAAGCAGAATGAGTCCAAATAGTCGATCCGAACCATTCAACATGATCTCCATATTAAAATGTGCTTGTATATGGATCGACTGTTTGGACTTTGAAACCACAAATAACATATAAACATATGCGTTAAGATGTGTGACCATAAAATGATGTAATTGGATCCCTCCTCTTGTATACGTGTGTTGAATATTGAATGAGTATGATTGATTTTTGTATGTTGTGTTCAATACTTATTGAATTATCTATGTGTAATGGCTAGCAAATATGGGTGCTAGCCAATTATAAATATTTAAAAAAAAATCAAAACATACATGGTTCTAAATAACGAAACGTGTATGGGTGCCAAATCAAACACGGATGCTTTGTAGAAGTCGTGTATATAACCCTTGTTATTGTACGCTGTTACTTTAATTGTGTAGAAATCACCATATTCAGCTCCTTTTTTTGGAGACTTGACACGGTTCGTTTCTTTTAACCGTGTATGTTAGTATTATATAGACACGGTTCAGAAACTGTGTACAATGTTCCCTCCTATTCATACACGACGCTCACTGACACAGCCGTGTAACCGTGTGTTATTAGATTTTCATACCGTGTATAGTCGCGTTTTCAGTACTAGTGAAGGGCAATTATATATGAAAAAATGTTAAATATTTGTATCTTTTTTTCTCTAGTCATAATGCATGGATTCCGATTTTGTAAAACCGCAAACATCAAAGTTGTAAATATTTTCCTAATTTTTCCACATAATTTTAGATCTCTCCTCAAAATTAGTATGACAATGTTATGGTTCAAATATGAACGGCGCCTAAGTCCTTGATGTCATGATCACCCTCCACTACAAGAATGGGATGGTATCTGCGAGATATACTGTCGGTATACTCTCGTGAAACTCCCATCGCTAATAAAATAACATATTTCTGTCGGTATACCCCTGCAGATAGTTACTTTTACCCTCGCGGATACTGTTCCATTTTTGTAGTGCTTCATAGGTAAATTCTCATATGTATATTATCTTATTTTAAAATTTTATTTTTTCAAGAAATATGTTTTTACCGAAATAAAGTCTGAAAAGAGACCAGAATTAATTAATGTCAGCGAATCTTTTGAATACATTGAACGTCCCGTGTTTCCAATTGACGAGGCCGTAAAAGAGGGCTCTTGCCTGTGCTATGATTCCATTCGGAACATATCATGCTATAAAAAGATGGGAAAGTATACAGATGAACATGCATCATGTGGTCGTACTTCGTAAAATATAAAAAATTGGATATAAAATTTTCAATAGTGTTGCATAATTTTTTTTGAATGTATACAGCGCAGCATATATAAATTTTAAAAATGTTCTCTTAAAATCATGCAGCATGCGCGATGCGCGCCACATAATGAGGCTCCACTTGATCATTATTTATTATATAGTACTTAGTTCACACTTCACAGCGCACTGGCAGCTGCTAATATGTATTTAGTGGCAGATCTCGAGGTGTACTAACTTCATTTGTTTAATTAAGTGGATTCGTTCGAGTTCATATCACATATGCTCATACTAAAAAAATAGGAAGCTGATATGAGTACCCGCACTCCAGTATCCACATTGTACCCGCATCATGACTAGTCATATTTCTGACGATCTGTGAGAAATTTTGCAAATCTAAAATTACGAAAATCTTCTACGTAATTTTATCTTTCAAATGAGATCCATGATGACGTACTTCATTAGAGGAAGATTGACGTAATTTTATCTTTCAAATTTTGTAAGTATTTAAACCTATAAGATCAATTATTTTTGTTAGAGGAAGGTTGACGCAAAGACTATTAGAGAATGTTAATGGGGGGACACGAGGTCCCTACTACTTCATTAGAGGAAGGTTGACGTGGGACCGTTTAGGAGACTGGAAAAGGGAATGATCATATCAAGTTACGCATGCAAGTATTTATATCTTATTTTGTAAGTATTAATATTTTATGTTTCAAATATTTATATCTACGAAGGTTGACGTGGAGATAAGTGTGGAGATTGAGAAAGAGGGATCATATAATTAGTGGGGATCATAGTACGACATTCTTTTAATTAGTTGGGATCATAGTACAACCTTCCTCTATTGTTGCGCTGCGGGTACAATGCGGGTACTAGAGTAGGGGATTGAAATAATTATTCAAAAAAATATTCATATCACTTATGCTCATACTAAAAAAATATGTTACTATCTGCGATGATAAAAACTGACTACAATACACTAACAAAAATTGTTATTTCTGAACATATTAATATTATCGAGAGGAGTACCCGCAAAGATACCATCAGCAAAAGACACTTTTATCCTCACGGATAGTGAGGATTTGTGATATATGGAACTAGCTTGAGAATTTCACAAAATTGTCCAGATTGTCTTCATCACTGCAGTGATGAAGACAATCTATCACAGTAGAGTACATCGACGAAACATGCCATCAAACAAGAACAGAAACTAGCTAGCAGATGTTTTGATAAGGAAGTAGTAATCTTCTTCCTTTTGAGTTTTGACGTATTAATCATTTTACTATTTATGGATTTCACTATATAGTATACTAGATATTAATATCATATTATAGTTGTGTATGGGTATAATATTGCTATATATTTGATAGCAATAATTTATTATTACGTCATTTTTACAATGAAATTATAGTTACAAATAAACGTAACCAGTTACAACAACAAATTTGATTGCTAATATATTGCAAGCAAAAACTTTTTGTTATTTGTTGAGAAATATAATTTAAGGTCTCAAAAAATCATCATTGGTTATGTATAAATGTAATTTAGATAGTATCATAAAATAACAGTTAGAGGTTAATTTAGTATCTAGCATAAAATTCTTATAAGTAATTAGACGAATCCAATGTACCAATTTAGAAAATAGCCTAACGGCTATAATATAATTGGTTATATATAACCATGTAAATTAATAATATGGTAACTATTGATAACAAATATTTTCGGTTGAAATATTATTTTAATGCAATCAATTTATTTATGTTGCGACAAACAAGTTAATTGTCCAACCTTGTAAATTGTTTTTTTTTTTAAACTTTGCAGTCGGTGCCGACATTTTTATTAATATCCAAAGTTTAATAGAAATTAATATTTATGCCCAGAATTCTGGGGTTTCGCCAAATATGCTCAAACTGGCCATTTCGGCCATAAAATGGCCGGTTTTCTCTCCCCAAAAGCCGGCCATTATGGCCGGCTTTCTCTTCTTCTTTTTTTAACTCGTATTTTACCCTATATATACCCTCTTTTTTTTCTCTCTTCTCCTCACAACTCCCTCATCTTTCAACCGAATTTTCTCTCTTCTTTAAGGTAATTTTTTTATTTAATTTAAATTTTATTTTATTTACTTTAGAGTTTAGGGTTTAGGGTAATTTGTTGTAATTTAGTGTAATTAGTACAGTTGACCATATTTTAGAGTATTTTGGCTTTTTTTAACATAATTAGGCTAATTAAGCGTAATTTAGCTGAATTTAGCATAATTAGGACAATTAGACCATTTGAGCATTTTTTACCAAAATTAGGCTATTGTAGCATATTTAAAGGTTATTTTAACTGTAATTAGGTTATTTTAGGTGCAATTGGACCCATTTTAGCATGTTTAAGCAAAGTTTACCGAAATTAGACCCATTTTAGGCTATTTTTAGCATATTTTATCGAAATTAGGTTATTGTAGCCTATTGTAGCATATTTTAGGTTATTGTAACCGCAATTGAACTATTTTAGCATGTTTAAGCAGAATTAAGCCTATTTTGGTCGTTTTTAGCATATTTTACCAAAATTAGATTATTGTAGCCTATTGTTACATATTTTAGGTTATTGTAACCGCAATTGACCTATTTTAGTATATTTAAGCTGAATTAAGCCTATTTTGGTCCTTTTTTGCATATTTTAGAGAAATTAGGGTATTGTAGCATTTTGTAGCATAATTTAGATAATTTTAACCGCAATCGGCCTATTTTAGCATGTTTAAGCATAATTAAGCCTATTTTGACCCTTTGTAGTATATTTTACCAAAATTAGGGTATTGTAGCCTATTGTAGCATATTTTAACCGCAATTAGGTTATTTCTGACATCAGGATGCGTAAAGCACTGTCTACCCGTCGTCCAGTAGTGGACGAGCCGATCATTAACAGCAGCACCGAGCATATCAGTCCTCCCTTGTGGATGCCCCACGACGATCACCGAGTCTCACTGGCTTCTCGCGAGGTACGTAACTTTTTTAGGTTTTCTTTAAATTTGTTATGGTAACACCGTGTGGACTACTTTTTTGAATGTAGGACACGTTTCTTTTGGATGTTAAGTTGCAGTGCGTTCACATGCGGTACTACGAGGTGATGGACCAGTACCTCGTCAACCTGGGTCTCTACCAGATTGTGGACATCTTACAGACGGAGAAAAACATCATCAATGCATCTCTCATCGCAGGACTGGTGGAGCGATGGCGCCCGAGATGCACACGTTCCACATGCCATTTGGAGACTCTCCAGGATGTGAGTGCCCTTTGGGGTTTGCCTATCCATGGCACACCCGTTGGCGGCATATCTGACAGCACCAGATTCAGAGGTGATATTGAGGAGTTGTTGGGAGCTGATCCTCTCTATCTCATTGGAGAACGTGGGCAGTCCAAATTCCATATAAGGATGATGAGGTTACGAGAGCACTTCAGTGCGAGTTTGACGGTAGATTCCACCGAGTTGGAGATTCAGAGGTAAAAACTATAAATTGTGTATATTAATCAATTTCCAATATGATGATTCTATTACATTTACTATAAATTGTTTCTATTACTTTTACTATAAATTGTTTCTATTAGATTTTTTATATGTTTTGTATTGCAGATATACACGGGGCTACGTGATGGACCTTTTTGGTTCTGTCATGTTTCCTGATTCTGCAACAGGGTCAAAACTGATGATGGTTACCATTCCAACAGCATCAAATGGGCTTGCCAGGTAATGCACCTAAAACTACATAGTTTTTCCCTAACTGAGGTTTGATCTGACAAAATAATTTTTTCAGCTTCTGGCCTTGATCAAGGAGTGTGAGCATGGGATCGCCATGTTGGAAAAGAAGAACTGGGGACAGCTTGGGTACCGCACCCTCAAGAAGAATGCGAATTGGGTTGAGGATTTCGGGCACTATAGGAAGATCATCACGATGCTGCGAGACGCCGGAGACGACATCAACTGGCGTGAGATAGATCCAACCGAGCTCGACGAGAGTGGGACTACCATCGTTGGGTATTGTCCAACGTTGGGTGGTCAGCATTCTAGGACGAGCATGGATGTTCGGTTCAGACTCAACTATGTCATACTTCAGTAGCTGTCAGGTTTATACAAATTCCTTCATTCAGATCAAATTTACTAAATTATGTGTATGATTGCAGGGTCCGGCCGAGATCGATATGGCACATAGATGCCGCATGATAGAGAGGCTAGTGGTAGTGGGTCTCATAGTCAGCCTGACTTTGGGACGGGGTTTGCGGCATCTATCTTCGGTACACCTCTGCCAGTCTCGACAGTCTCTAAGGTTGATGACATATGGGATATCACCGAGCAGATACGCAATTACGCCGATGCTGGTGTGGAGACCGAGAGAGACAGAGTCTGGCCGCGCGAGTGCCGAGCAAACGCCGGAGTACAGCCTCAACGATGGTCCCCCTCTCTGATTTAGTAGTATCGTCGTTAGTTTTGTACTATTTATATTTAGTATACTATTTATGTTTGGTATATTTGAATTATCCTATACTTCGGTTCTTTTGTATGTGTGCTTTTATGGTTCTATTTTTATATTTTTCAGATAAAATAAATTATCATGATAATGCTAAACAGAAAATATTACAACATTAAAATAATAGTACAACAGAAAAAATAAATAGAAAATTATTTAAAACAATTGAATAAGTGCTTTAAACAGCGAAATAAGTACTTTAAGATTAAAGGCACACCAATTGGCGCATCTCGAAATAAATTGAGTTGGTGTGAGTGACATAAGTACCAAAAAAATATTCAAGAAAATAATATTACAATACAATAACAAAATAAATTTACACTATATACAAGAAGAAAATAGTTTGTGTAAAAAAAAAAAAAAAAGAGGAAGCTGGCCATAAAAATGGCCGGCTTCTGGGGAGAGAAAACCGGCCATTTTATGACCAGTTTGGACATATTTGGCGAAAACTCATAATTCTGGACAGAAATATTAATTTCTAATTAACTTTGGATATTAATAAAAATGTCGGCAGTCGGTGTCAAGGTTCAACCTTGTAAATGTGCTCCTCTAATTTGAAAAATTAAATAAATATTCCACACATCTATCGTGCATGTGGCCATGTGCTATCTTGTGTGGTATCTCGCTTTCCCATGTCTTTTCGAGTTGTGGCCATTAATTTATTGTGCACTGCATTTAAAATTAGAGGTATATTTACTTAATAACAACTAAGAGAAAAAAAAATTTGCTACGGTAATTTCTTTGAGTATATGAAAGGTAATGAATAGTAATGAAATATTTACTATTGTTGTATGTAAAAGTAAATTAATTATTTTTATTTTTCAAATTTGGTAATAAGGTTAATAGGAACAAAATTGAAAATAATTTCATCTGTCTATTATGACTATATTTTAAATAACCTGATTATCATATTACTTTTTGTTTTGTTTCATAAGTCCTATTATAATTAATTAGATTTTCAAATTAACATTAATAGAGCAATATTTTAAATGATGATTATTGATAGAAATTTAGTATGGTAAGTTTTCTTTAAATTTTATTTCTATCTTGTTCTCAACTTTTGCCTTCAAAGATCTTTAAAACTGATCTTATGTGTTCCGAATTTGGATTCAGGACGAATATGAAAGTCCTAGGACTTTCTATTACGATTCCAACCGATCCAAATTCATTTTGATTGAATTTTGCAGCAAAAAATATGATTAATTTAGTCAACAGAGGTCTGTAGTTCTGAATCAAAATTATTTTCTGACTTTAAACCAATCCAATGTCAATATCCAGATTTTTTAATAAATTATTTAATTTCGGATTTAATATTTTGAAGAATTTAAATTTATGACAAATAGATATTTAAAATAATTAAATAATAAAAGTATTTATTATTTTGATTGAATATTAATAAAAGTAAGTAACTAAATAACTTAGGTTCAAGTCAAGAGATTGAGGAAACGTGAAGAATACGCTCCAGAAACATACAAAATTTCAAGTGTGATGTACTTATTCCGGATAGTTGTTAAATTACTTTAATGTTTTGGTTAAATATTTATGTTTATTGTTGTTAGATGAATTGTGCATATTGAAATCCAACAAAACATTTTGCATTTGTTTAGACCACCAGTAAATGAGATACATAGATAGAAGCATATCGCATTGACCAATAGATTTTCATGACTTGTAGAAATATATCATGAATGTTGTTGAAATGGATTTTGGAAAGGAACAAAATATGTGTGATTGGAAAGGATAGGATTCTATCAGTGAACTAGGAGCCGATCGATATGTTAATATATTGAGTCGTAACGTGGCAGACTGCTTGAGCTGTTTTGCGGCCACGTGTCTAATTATAATTTGCTTTTGATTTTCACTATTAGGGCGACAGTTATGCTCAATTTGTTTGAGGTGTTTTGCTGTTGGCATGACAAACGTCTAGATAAAAAGAAATGTGAAGGAACAAGGAATAATGTTTTGGAATAAACACTACTACAAAATACATTTACTATGGCCTCTTTATTATCTGGTGGCCTATGATACCGATGATGTTTGTAATCAGGGGTAGCGTTGTAATTACTTGAAACTTTTTACCGACTCTTCTGGTCTAACCAACCGATAGCGAAGATGGAACCCTCCTTTGTGCTGGAATTTCTTTTCATGTTAGTTAATTTCCCTTGCCCCCAACCTTCGTAGAAGCTGCCAATTAAAATATGAGTGCAAATAAAACGTAACGTGCCGTGCCGTGACCACTACAGTATTATACATGTCATGCCGTGACTAAATTTAGAAGGATGGTCACGGCATGTTAGTCACGGCATGTACCAATATTTTGCAAGATGTATATTTAATTAAGTTTGAATAGTAAACTAGTAAAAAATGGTTTTGTACTTTGTTATTTTTACATACTATATTCCCCTCTTCAATCTTTTGATTTTGTACAATCTGAATGGTACAGAATTTTCAAATCAAGTGATTTTCTACCTATCTAAAAATATAGTAAAAAAATTCTAAAAAAATGTAAAATTTGATTTGCAAGTACATATTTATATGGAGATCATGTTGAACGGTTCGGATCGACCGTTAGAATTTTGAAAACTCAAATATTAAGCCATAGCACGGAGGCTCTCTATGCTATGCATAGCATATTAGCAATTTCCGTACTATATTATTACTACGTACTAAACATCTAAAAAACAAATGTACTGCAGCTACAGTAGAACCTCCAGGATTCCTGGCAGTTCTGTGCTACAGTAAGCCGCCAGGAATTCTGGCGGTTGGGGTATTTTTGAAAACAAAAACTTGTGAATATTTCTGGATTTTTTTTTAATGAAAGATGTTAATAAAAATTTTGGAAAGAAAACATAAGTAAAGGATTTAGAATGAGAGAAATGGAATTGTATCTAATTGAATTCTGTCGTCGGTTACATTGTACAGTAAGGTACTTATAGAGAATTACATCAATAGTTATCTAATTACATCTGTAACATAATGGATAACTACTAATCATCATCTCACTGTTATCATTAGTGTCTAACAGCATAACCAAATTGTTGTAATTAATCCTAACAGAAACTGTTAGCTCATAGCTGTTGCTTCTATTTGTTAATTTGGTTCTCCATTTAATAAGAAAATAATTCAACTTCTGAATGTTACATGCCATCACATCCGCTATATTGAATATTGATTGGGAAGTAATAAATTAAAAACCCATCTTTTTCAACGTCTAAAGAGCAAGATTAAAAATTCAATGTTGAATATGTCTTTTTATTTTTTGATAATATCTAACCAAGCAGAATGTCATCCGGTGGTTGGCTTACATTGTTTTCAATTAAATCTTATAATTTGTTTTGATTTTTCTTTAGTAATAGTTGAATTGGCTAAAATATAATTAGTTGTGCTGAATTATAAATTGAATTTGGTTCCATTAGTTTAATCACCTTAATTAGTTATATACAATAAATATCTTCTGTGTAAATTGTAATTCTATTATAGGAACATGTCCAATTTTGAAAGTTTCAAAATTCAAAATAATCCAATATATATCTACACCGGATGATTTAAATGTTTTAATCCATGCTATTAATTATCCCTTTCTATTATTGATTATCTAACAATGAAGACATATGTAATTTAGATTGGAATTATTTGTACCTTAATTAATCAATTTCGTAGACGGTGGAAAATTAATTTCCCTCTCCCCCAAATCTGTTAATTAATAATTAGTCATTTTCTTTTCATATTAATTACATAATTAACCTCTCCCCCTAACTTTCGTAGAAGCTGCCAATTACAATTAAAATATGGGTGCAGATCTGAACTCGACAAGACTGACCAAAACTAAATAAATGAATGAATGCATGCACCTCGAGATCTGTTTTTTTTGTTTGACTAATAAATGAATAAATGCACATCATTAATCATTTTTTCATAAACAATATAAAATCAACACACAATAATGACTCACAATATGGCGTGCATTTTATGTTACACATGGATCTGAACATTTTGTCGATAAAAAACAAAACATAAGAAAATAATAATTCTACTTATGCACGTTACATGTCATTACATATGGCATCCGCAATATTGAATATTGATGAAAAGAGTGGAGGGTGAAGGGTGAAGGGTGAATTAAAAATTGAATGTTTAACATTTTTATTTTTAGAATTTCTAACTAATTAAACAGAAAGTGGTCCAATTGGTGCTTACATTGTTTTCAATCCTTACAATTTATGTTTAATTTTTGTTTAGTTATAGTTGAATTGGCTCAAAATTTACTAGCTGTCCATATCAACTATGAGTTGGTTCCGTTAATTTAAACACCTATATTAGTTATATTCAATAAATATCTTATGTATAATTTCATTATAGGATCACGTCTAATTTTGAAAGTTTCAAAATTCAAAATAATCCAATATGTACCGAGTCCGTACCCTCTAAAGTAACTCAATTTTTTAGTTTTGATCTGGACCGTCCAATCAGAAATCTTGGGCCAAACCCGGCCCATGGTGGAACGCACATGCCCCCTTTAATATTCGTGTTAGAGCTGAACGAATGGTCTGGATCATCAAAACTAAAAAAATGGGTTACTTTAGGATCCGAATTCATATATACCTACATATCGGATGATTTGAATATTTTGATCCATGCTAAAAATTAATTATCCCTTCCCATTATTTATTTTCTAACAATAAAGACCATGGTAGGCATTATTTAGATTGGAATTATTTGTATGTGGTGTATAGATTAGCGACATTACCATGTGATGATGTGAAACACAAATCAGATTCGTTCCTTGAGATGCACCGAGAAATACATTTTTAAGGGGGAATCGGTTATATACCCATCAAAACTTTGAATTTGGATATTTGCCCATATCCTATTCAAATTTGAGGTAAATTTTGAATAGGATATGGGCAAATATCCAAATTCAAAAGTTTTGATGGGTATATAACCGATTATGCCCATTTTTAATATGGCGCACATTATTCGAGATCCGAACTGAATTCTCAAGTCAATGGAGTAGATCAATCAATTTTTCTTAAACAATTAAGATAAAGTAAACACACAATAATGGCGTACATCATGATCATTTTCTACTAATTAATTAATCTTATGATGCATCAACAGTTGGCCAATTGAGACCTTTATATAAGCTCCACTGCAGCATCTCTTTTGTGGTACTGACAACAAATCTAATACTGTGCTATATTCACAAAACAGTTCGTCCAGAAACCACCCCCAAACACATATATCCCCTCTCAAATTCTTTAATACAACAGAGAAGCTCAGATGGCTGAGACCCATTGTTAATTTGGTGCTCGGTAAGCTGGGTGATGCTGTAGTTAATGAGGTTTTGCACTTATACAGTGTGAATGAGCAAGTTGAGAAAGTCAGCCGTGAACTCACACGGATTCAGGCTTTTCTCAAGGATGCTGACAGGAACCGATAAAAGACGAAAGGCAGAAAAATTGGGTCAAGGAGATTAGAGATATTGCCCACTCTATAGAAGATGCCATAGACACCTTTCTCATGGTTATCCCTCAAAATCCACAAAAGTCATGCCTGTGTGCGACCATAAAAAACATACTAAGAAATCCCAAAAATCTACCAGCTGTACACAACCTTGTAAATGAGACAAACCAAATTCTAGAAAAGATGAAAGAGATCGAAGAGAGCAGACTCAGATATGGCATAAATAATTTGGGTGAGGGCAGTACTGGAGATATCAAACTACCCATCAGGCCAACGGTACTACCTGATATTGATCCTGATATTATTGGCTTCAAGGCAGACCAGGACCGCGTTGTCAAGGAGTTGCTTGATGAGACCACTACAAGACGTTCGGTGGTCTCAATTTGCGGGACCGGTGGACTCGGAAAGACTACCCTTGCACGAAAAGTGTATAATTGGTATGTGTTTTTTTATTTTCTAAATTATGTCATTTACTATCAATTTGATTCAAATTCACCTTTCTCCCCGTTTTAAATTTTTTCACTAATTTTGTTTATAACAATTACACACTTTAGTTAACATAATTTAATTAGAAAACATGGTTAATATTTCTTAATGTAAAACTTGTAATATTTTTTCTTAATTTGGTCATTATATCTCGAGTCCTCAATGATGAATTTAAAAAAAAAAAGTGTTCTATTAAATTTAAGTTATAGATATATTTCACCACAAGAAGAGTATATTGGTGTCGTACTTTATACGTAAAACAATGAATATGTCTTAGACATGAACTAATTTTATAATTCTAGAATGAGATGCCATACGAGGCTCATAAACTTTTGACTTGTAACAACTTGGCTCCTTAATTTTCAATTTGGTACTTAATGCTTGATTTTAAATAATAAAATGACCATAATATCATTGATAGATTAATCCTTTTTGAAAGACATTTTGTCAGTTAGAGTACACTGTTTTAAATAATTAATACTAAAATAATAATTTTCTTATTTTATAATGTTTGCTACTTTTCATGTACAACAAATTTTTATCAATTTTGTAATTTATGAAACTATATTTTTCCGTAAAAATAAAATAAAACATACAAAAAATCAAAAATAAAAATGAAATAGTCAAAATCTCACTTATTATGAAAGAAGTTATACATTATTCTGCAAATTAAAATTCCATAAATAATAAATTTATAATATTATAATATATAAACAACCAAGAGTATTATCGGCCAAGGGTCATTTCATACTTGAAATTGTGCTCAAGCTTGTAATTTATTTCTCAGCTTCATTTGTATCGTTACCGGCCATTACTTTAAGGAATGCTCATAGTTGGTAGAAGTACCCTAGGCATTGATCATGCAAAAATTATTTGTTCATCCCGATTATGTATATAATATTCTTTCATCGTCGGCTAGGCACCTGCCTTGGCTTAATTGGAAATGCAACTGTTGTTCATTGTATTATTATTTCTTAAGTGTATGTTAAGTTAATATAATTTTGAGGTTTGCGTAAAAAGAGTCTAACATTAATATATTTGCTAAATTGAGTTTGCTAAATTGATTTATTATTATATTGAGTTTGCTAAATTGGAAATGAAAGTGTTGTTCATTGTTTTATATATTATTGAGTTTGCTAAATTGATTTTAATTGTGTACATGCTTATACGTGCATATGATTTGAATTCACACTTTTACATGGGTTTATTGACATTGCGCAAGGCTCAACAAGATCAACACCTAGATTTGGGAAGGTCAAGTATTTCTGTAGTCCCGTCAATAGATTTTGCAATGTCGTGTTAACAACAAAAGAAAATAGAAGAGAAAACTAGAAAACTTTTGACCCCTGTTGCACACGCAACTATATAAATAGATGTCCCCAGACTAATGGCCCAACCCTAAGTAGATCATAATTTTCATGTACCCACTTTTCCGTATTCACTCATAAGTTTTTATGAAGTCCATTCGCATTTTGGTTATATTAAGTCTAATATAATATTTATTTTCGCAGTAATGATGTCAAAGGACAATTTGGAATTTGCATATGGGTAGCTATTTCTGAAACATTCGAAGTATTGATGTTTCGAAGAAGATAGCGCGACAACTTAACCTGATCAGCAACCAAATGAAACAGAAGTGATTTCTACAGAGTTCACAAATCTCTTAGAAACAAAAAGTACCTCATAGTCCTAGACGATGTCTGGAAAATCGATCTATGGACTCAAATTGGTGTAGCATTCCCAGATGAAAAAAATGGGAGTAGAGTACTTGTAACCACTAGGTTCACTGTGTTCCTAAGGATATGGATCACATAAGTGAACCATACATGCTCCAGTGCTTAACTGAGGAGTTAAGCGAGAGCTTTTGTTAAAAACAGTTTTTCCTAATCATGATTCAACTAAAAGTTCTTTTGATGATCTTTCGATATCCTAGATCAATTTGTCCACAGTGTGGTGGGCTGCCTCTTGCATGGTGGTTTTAGGTGGTTTCTTATCAAAGAAGCCACGCAGCCATGCTGCTTGGAGTGGCGTGTTCCGGACAATGAGTTGGCATGTCGAAGGAAAAAATTGTTAGCGAGATCATAGGCACCAGCTATGAGGACCTGCCATTTGCTCTCAAATGTGTTTTATGTACTTTGCCGCATTTCCCGAAGACTATGTTATTGAGTCATATCCTTACTTCGAATGTGGATTGCGGAGGGTTCATACCACAAGAAGAAAATAGAACATTGGAAGAAACTGCTGAGAGTTTCTTAGAGGATCTCGTACAAAGGTATATCTTCATTTAATGATTTACACATGTGATGTAAAAATGCTGGTTTTAATTGAA
>JAJGRW010004967.1:0-11392 GCA_025461045.1 Carex parvula
TTTCTTGGACTCTTTGTTCGAGTTTAGTTACAGACCGATTATGTTCTGCTTCAAGCTTGGCTCGTTTCTCCTCGATCTTGGCCAGTCTCTTGTCTAAAACCGTTTTATCACTGCTGTTAGAGGTAGTTGAGGCCTGATTAGCAAGACTGGAGGATACAGATAGGATGGATTCTGAAGCTTTGGGCTCGCCTGGTTTCCCGTCTTCGGCAGTCACGAACTGTTCAGCCGAAGCAAAAGAATGCAGACTAGAAACATCCGTAGAGTCATCGCCTCCATCATCTTGCTGCGTTAAGCGTGGTAGTATTCCTTCAATTGTATTCTGCACAATTTCGGGCACATATCTGCCGTATCCATCTTTAGCAACACTGGTCAAAGACGAGATGATACCAGTATCGGTAGGTCTAGAAGGTTCATATGTATCATGGTTAGAAATTCGCCTATCGAGAGGTACTATAGTGGGCTTCAGATCAGATTTCGCGCTCACATCATCTTGGCTTGCAGTCGTGATGAGTTGTTCTTCATCTTCATCTTCATCCTCTTCTGGAAAGTCGCCGTGAGAAGTAGCCCAGTCTAAGAATTTTACAGCATCAGCAGCAATGCTACCTGGAGTTCCTCTTTCGACCATGAATTTGGGGATGCCTCCACCTGGGTCAGAACGAGTGATCATGGTCCATTCGACTAGCTTGACTCCATCTCGGAAGAGAGCTCCCGGATCATTTCGACAGATTCGTACTGCCCTCTAACGTAACCAGATCTGACTTCGGCAGCGGGATGTTCAACCGGTATGGAAACGACAATGTAGTGCGGTGGAATGTCGGCGCTGGTCTTTTCTTGGCCATTGTGTGGTACGCTTGAATCAGAAAGACCCTCATCAGAAGTTAACAAGCAGGTGACAAAATCCCTAGGTGAAGTTGGACCAGGAAATTGAGCAGAAAGTAGATAGACCTCTAGTTTACCAAGATCTTTGACGATTTTCCGCTCCAGCCTTCTGTCTGCACCTATGCCTCGAATGGCTCCAGCACCGGGACCACCTTTTACGGCCAAGCTCTCGGGAAACTCCCTTTGCATAGCCTTCTTCCACTTCTGGAATGGGAGACCATGATGTAGACTGCGTCTGGCAAACCAAGCGCCTCGTTTGTCATGAGGAGGAAGTTTGTAGATGGGTAAATTCAGAAGGTTCTCCTTAGGTGACAATCTCAAAGGTTTACCCCAATGTGGTTTGAGTTCTTCATGAGAGGGCGAGAAAGTTGGAAGAGGGATGGATTGAGATGGCATAGAAGCAGCATTTTCTGCTATCTTGTCGGGAGTAAGACTACTAGCATTTGATTTTGCATCAGCATCTTGGGTAGAAGTTGGTGTCGGGATTGAATTGACAATGAGTTCAGCAGCTAAGAATGTGTCCTTAAGGAGATCATCAAGGTTCTCAGGTATGTCAGTGAATTGTCTAGGATGAAGTTGTTCTAAAGCCTCATATAGGCGCTTTTATTAGAAGTCATAGTAATGTAAGTCAGAAAAACTGTGGAGGATGCATGGGGATTCCAATGACAGTTATCTGCTGCTGAGGTTTTTGGCTAGGAAGTTGGAAGGTATTTGTGACGTCAATTACTTTAGAAAAGTCTGGGTAATGAATTAGTGGAGAAGCATCACTGAAACAGGCTTGAAATGCCAACTTTAGGCACTGAATTAAAGAATAGGATAAGTGAATCTCAGTCTTATAAACCTTCCCATGAGAAGCCGGAAGCCGAAGATTCCTATCAAGCTTTAGGTGGTTTTGCCTTCAAACTTTCTTCTATTAAATGCATTTGCACGGCAGGTGACAAGATTTGTTTCCGGAAAGATTCTTGTTGTAGCAGCTCCAAAGTCTTCAAGGCTGGACCAGGATGAGAAAGGTACTGGGCATATTCAGGTTTGATCCAATATTGAAGGTATGCCAAGTAGTTGATGAATGATTGGTTCTCAAGGAGGTTTTGAGCAGCTAAATGATTGAGGTACCAAGGGTTAGAAAGGAGTTGAACAAACTAGGGAAGATTAGAGACACAGATAGTACAAGACGTAGTATCTATCTATACCTCTAATTCTAACTCGAAACGAGTACAACCTGCATATTCATTGTACGCTTTTGGTGCTATCTGATCCTTTTCTGACATTTTTGTTACAGCGAGGAAGGAACTTGATGTTCTCAATCAATTCAGGGTCCTTGGCTGATCTTTATTTGGATTTTGAAGGCGTCGATTTTAGGAAAGAAGATTGGACGATCGCGTGATGGCGTTGATCAAGGTTGAACGCCTCCCGTATCCTATTTCCCCCCACAACATACATTCGGCTTTCTATCTACAAAGTTTCTCCATTAACATTCTCACCAACAGAATAAGTTAATTCCATTTCACATCAAGGTATACAATCACACAGCAGTTACTAGTCATTGTCATTGTATCACACATACATCATGGCGACCGCCAACCCAACAAATGGTACGTCACCTAGGGGCCTGTCCTTGTGCTTCTCATCATTTCATTCACTCACAATCTATCATAGATCCTTCGAAGAACATATCTCTGACTCTAAACTCCAATAATCCCTTCTTAAACGCGACTAGACAACCTCTTCCTTCTCCTGCCGCATTGGGTCCTCAATCTGCTCCTATTCAACATAAATCGAACAATCCATTCCTCGCTGCCTTTGAGACTGATTTGTCCACTTCACCTCCCAAGCATATGAATTCACGACGAGATGCTTCACCTTCAAGACCCGTCATTGAAGAAGATGCCAAAGAGTTATTTGTAAGTCATTACCACCTGTAACATTAACCTTGTTCTTGGGGCCTAATTAATATATAGAAGAGATTAACTATCAATGACAAAGCTTCTGAATCCAAAACTTCCAGTGACTCACCTAGAAGAAAACCAGCCAAACCAGAAGTGCAGTATAAGAGAGGTCCAAATGGCCTCAAGATTCCAATCAGACCGCCTCCAGCAGGCTCAAGACGTGATGATGAACGAAGGAGAAGGAATTCAGATTCATCCACTGTTGAAAGGCCTGTAAGAGAGGAAAGACGTAGGCGTGAACGAGAAGGTAGTCGTGATGGTAAAAAGAACGTCGTTCCAAGCGAAATGTTCATGTTGATGTTGTTGACAAACTAGACGTTACTGGCCTCTATGGAGTGGGAGGAAGTAAGTTATCACACAAACAACATCAGAAAGAAAAAAAACTAACCTTTATTTTAGTGTGGCATCATGATGGTCCATTTGATGCTTGCAGACCTCAACGTAATCACAAGAAGAATGTTTTCGCTCCTATGAATGCATTTCCTCAAGGATCTGCCAACAACACAATCGGCGGTTCAGGTCCTGTCAACCCAACTATCAACCTAGACCAGTTTCATGGTGTTGGTCGAGAAGGCTTTCATGATTACGCTAACACTGCTCCTGGTCCACCTCAACCCAAACCATTTCAAGCCATGGCAACCGCTCTAGTCAATCCGATCAATAGGGTGGAGCCGGTTCATGGAGAAGAAACTATGGGCTTAGGAACTTCTACTTTCCTCGAAGGTGCTCCTGCATCTAAGTCTGCCATTCAGCAGAAGCAAGCTGAAGGAAATGATGGCTCTCTTTCTCGCAAGAAGAGTATCGCCATGCGTTTACGTGGCATGTCTGGTTCCAAACGCTATCTAGATGGATATCCAGGTCCAGCTTCTCCTAGTGCTAAATCACCACCACTTGTTCCAAATGGGCTGGCTACTAGTAAAGGTCGATTTCAGGAGAGATCTGGAGGTGTCAGCTTGACTGATAGTGCTGTTGATTCACCCAGAGGAAATGAAGTAAACCCCTTTGACAGGCTTGAGCCAGTTGATGAGAAGAAAGTGGACGGCGTCAAGGTGAATGACAATGAGATCGTCGAAACCCCAAGCCCAGGTCGAGATCGAGCATTAAGTAGTCCACGCAGAGGTGTTTTGGAACGACGAGCTACTCTGGAGAACAATATAGACGATGCATCTCGTCCTGGCTTTCTACAGAGAGTAAAGAGTTTGAAAGGATCTAAACGGAGAGGAGACAGACAGCCTTCGTAGAACGAGAACAGCAAGGAAAACCTAGTCAGAAGCAACAGTGTTGCAAGGCTTATAGCCCGCGGTATGGCTGCTAGAAAACGAAGATGTAAAGGTCCAAATCAGTGTTGTACAACATTAAGCGATGAGGAGTTTGGATAGTTGTCAATCACAACATGATCACGGGTTGATGAAATGGTTTAGCTATTAGCTCGAAACACGATACTTAATATACAGGGTATCATCGCTATCTATCATACATTCAACATGACCTGTGAAATATTAAGAGGGTGTTTAATCAACATAGAGGGTGATGATCATACCTTTTGTTTATTATACATAGTGTTGATGCTAACCTATCATTCTCACGTCTCCATCTCCATCCACAGCACCTTCCTCATCAGAGGGACCATCAACGCCCCTTCCGACCCCGATTGGGGGCACACCGAAAAACGTCCACGACTCACCAGCCGCGACCCACGCTACTGGACGGTTGTCCGCAGTCTTGATGCGGTTTTCGTATGGAGTGCTGAGGTTGCGCTTGCTCCAGCCCAAGCCGCACTGCCCTTCGTTGTTGTTGCCCCACGAAAAGACGAGGCCGCTCTGGTCCACCACCGAGATGTGACCCGTTGCGATCGGGTCACCATCTGGTATGGTTTCCACAAGCGGCCCGCTAACCGCGATGCTGATGATGAATGGGGCGTTCTCGATGTGGAAACGCTGTGGGTGTTTGAGAACCGTGCCATATTCCGGAAGCTCTTCGGTCACCACGTTAGGAAGGTAGCGATCGATGTTGGCGGTGAATGGTAGCACTTCGGAGAGTGCGCCGGCCAGGTATATATGCCCGTCTTCTGTGAGGAAACATGTAACCATATGATTGCCTTCGATTTGCTTGACGCGCTTCTTTTCGAACTGCTTGATCTTTGTGGGTGCAATCTTTAAACCCTTTTTGCGGATGCCCAGTTTGTTGTGATTGTTTTCGCCCCAGGCCCATGCGCAGCCTTCGGAGTCGACGATATAAGCAGCAGTGGGACTTGCGAATGCTTTGGCGGGTGATGGAATTGTTGCGTTAGAGCTGAAGAGGGTTCGCCAGCTTCGTACTTCGAACCAGTCGCACATGCCGATCTTCAGTGTATCAGAAGTACTACCAACGACCTTGACATCAGCAATGGCTCCTCTTTGGACAAGCTTAGGATCCTCGACAGCAATCAGCATGTCGTTTGATGCAGCGATAGATACGATATTGGAAAGTCCTTTGACGAGTGTTGGAACAACGTGCCTCTTAAGCTCCACAATCATATTGGGTTGTTTCCACTTAAACTCGTACTATAAAACTATTAGCCTTGTTACTTCAGAAGACCCATGACTCCCTCGGACGATCTCGAGGAAGTGGTGGTTAGATGCATATAGCTCATGAGTGAAGAACAACCAGTAGGAAGTCCTTGAGCTAAGAAGACAAGGCTGGGACTTACGACAAAGGAACCCCAAGCGTATACATATCCATCTGAAGTCAATGCAAACGTTTTGTGACTGCCACATGCAACTTGTACAATACCAACATTATCGAAGAAATGTTTCGTGTCCACCTCTTCTGGAATACTTTCAAGATCGATTTGTGGATCCTTTTGACTGTAATTTATCGGATTATATGGAACATACTCTTGTGATAGAGAGTATTTCCAGGCGCCAAACTCGTTGGGTCGGCCTGTATCTCGTCCTAAAGCTCCTAGTGCGTTTGAACCCCAAGTGAGAACTGTTCCTTCGCTTGTCACGGCAGCGCAATGCGAAGGCCCACAAGCTATTTGGACTATAGCAGAACCATAGAAGGGATCAAAAGTCTCAGCTTTGATGGGAACACCTTTGGCGCTTTTCCGTGATAGAACACCTAGCTGACCTTGAGCACCTTGGCCAGTGACGAAGATCTCAGCATCACGAAAAGGCAGAGGTTCGTTTTTAGTGATGCCATGTACTTTATACTTGAGAGCAACGATGAGTGACTTGCGTCCATTGGTTTGTGGAGTTGCTGCAACACTGTTTAGACTTGCTCTGGTCCGTTTACCTAAAACTGGTGGAGCAGTTGGTTGAGTTGGTGCTTTAAGATTCGGATTAGCAGAATGGCGCCTTAGAGAGCTTTTGGTAATGGAGACTGTTGGCTCCGAAAGCTCAGAATCAAAATCTGATAAACTAGTAGAGTGACGCAGCTTGCTGCTATTCGTTGGAGCATAACGAGCGCTCATGACGCTGTTAAAAGAGTTAAACCAGGTTTATTTGCAATGTACCAGCTGCTTTAACCTACTTCAATAATGTCTGAAGGTTTTATGCCCCCCAAGCTTGATAGAAAGCCAATGAAAGGCTTCTCCTTCAATACGCAGCAACAGCACAGAATGTCGTTCAATATAATCCTAATCAAGACGGCCAGACTAAAATAGAGCTATATAAAATAACATTAGTTGAATTGATACATCAATCAATGCGTAAATACCTTTTTAGGTGGTGGTCTTAGTTGTTTGCCGATACCTGACCTTTTGTTTATGCTCAATGGCTACCAGGTCTTCGAAGAAGAGTTAGCAAAAATAATCAAGCATGTTAAAAAACGATCAAACTTACTGATCGATCAATATAACCTGTTTTCGAGATGATTTTGATCAATCGTGGTGAATGGAGGAGTCTGAAAGCTAATCGCGGCTTGTTGAGAAAAAAGCGTCTTCTCTGGGAGCCACGCTGATACTTGAAAACAAGGAAAAGGAGCATAACACGCTTAAAAACACTTACAAAAGCGAGAAATGTACCGAAATTGAGTGAAATCACCTTTAATAGTGCTTTTGAATTGGGTTCTAGAATTCGCCCAAGGCTGGAAGATCAAATAAGTCTTGATTCATACTTGGTTGGTGTTTCATTGCGAATCGACAACACGAGGACCAAGCACAGCAACGGGGACAGCCCACCTTTGAGACTTACTCACCACGAACGTTTATCAGTGTACATTGCTGTTTTCTACCTGTTTATGGCCAGTTGCTAGTATCCTACTTTGCTTACCATCACGTTTCCTCGTGCTTTGGAAGCAGTAATAACTTGCCCTTTTACGACAGATCATCACTCACAGCGCCCTCTTAGGTCATCACTGAAGCTGCATCAAGCACAGGCACCGTTTTTATATTGTTTTTCAACATCTTCAGCCTTTTCAGGACTCTCGTCGTGGCAATTGACTTTCGCACTTTCTTAACAACTATCCAACAACAATGGCCCCAAGCAAGAAACCCGGCAAAGAATCCAAGGGCAAGGATGCTAAAGACTCTAAAAGCAAGGATTCCAAGCCCAAGGACGCCAAAGGAAAGGATTCTAAGGACACTAAAGTCAAAGGAGCTCAATCCATCAACGTGCGTCACATCCTCTGTGAAAAGCACAGTAAGAAAGAAGAAGCACTCCAGAAGCTAAAGGATGGCATCAAGTTCGATGATGTTGCCAGAGAGTTTAGCGAGGATAAAGCTCGCCAAGGTGGGTCACTTGGCTGGAAAACTCGAGGATCATTGCTGGCAGAGTTTGAGGCTGTGGCTTTTGAGCTTGAAGCAAGCACAACAAGCAGTCCAAAATGGGGAGAAGCAAAGACGACTGAAGGATACCACATAATCATGGTGGAAGGCAGAAAATAAACCCATCTATACTAGCTCTAAGCTCCGTGGCTCTGGTCTGGCTTCTCACTAATGACTTAGGCAAACGCTGCCACTATTTCTATTTGTCCATCAAAAGCGAATGCAATGTCTGATATCATTTCACTTGGTTCAGGTGCATCACGGAGATAATCATCCTGCTCTATCAACAAGGTTTTCTGCAATAGCTACTTGACAAGCAGGCTGTTCAACGTAAACATCTCACACTAGCTAAGGAACGTATCATGGCTTGAAAACTCCTTGGACTACCACTCAATCATTCTTTTATCTATATTCTTTCTTTCGCAACTGTTAAACATGCTTTTCGCGGATTTCGAGCTTTGGCAGCCATAGAAGCTTCAATCACACTCACTTGATGCTAGTAACCTCACCAAAATCACAAAATATACAAAAAAAGCGAACGATTCTGTATGTTACACTCTTATTATAGCAATAGTCCTACTTAAGCACTCATTTTCGTTGCTACATGTTGGAGTGACTAACTACTGGCAATCACCCATGCACAATCAGTTAGAATAAACTGAGCATCCAGAAACAACAAACACACACCTAAGTAGCTCTTGATCAACGATGCAGATTAATGACACATGTACGATTTTGCTTTTTCCCTACTTATAATGAGCATAACGACTTTCTGCTTCGGAGAGATATCAAGGCTAGCATGGTTAACACTTGCCAACCACTTCTACGAAGGATTCTTTCATCAATGATCTCTTGAAAAGGATTGTACAAGTATGAATCAGGGTTGTTTAGCATTATCTCCTGCTAAATAAGCTCAATTTTACCAGTCACTGTCATGTCGATTAAATTACCTCCCCATCAGGCATCAAAATCTCCCACCTCCATCGAGAACTCTTTCATGAACTCATTATCGCTCATGCATTTAATGCAGAATACCACACATACAATCACATTCCGGCACAGGACAAACTCTCTGCCTAGCAAACCACTCCCTCGCATGATGCCCATGGAAAACGTGCAAACAGCGCATACAGTACAAAGCTTGCCCGGCTAGTGGATCTTGTTCACCTAGCCTACTCATTGCGTTCAATCTATCCATCGCAGTCACCGGCCGCGCATCGCTGGTACCATTAGTTTCAGCTTGTGGCGCTCCTGTGTTACCACCATTGCTTCCCGATGCACCTCCTAATTTACTACCAGACGCATTTGTGCCCGCAGCTGTGCTGGCGCTGCCATGTTGATGGTGCAGATTGGCGACTGCAGTGCGACGCACAGCTTCTGGGTCGGGCGTCCCAAGCAAGAGACCACAAATGCCACAGTGAGGTTGAGCTCGACCGCACCGAGGACACACGACGCCTGAGTGAGCTGCTGCGCGTCTCGCGTACGACGGGTCAAGTGCAACCACCGACTCTACCAGCGGCGCAGTAATCGTCGATGGCGGCAGCAGAACTCCTTCGGCTGTTACAGCTTGTGGGGCAGTGGGAGAGTCTCTCGCCAGTGTACGTGGTGCCAAAGCTCCAAGGCATGCTGGACCAACGTAAAGTGATGGGTCGTGATGGTGTATCTCCAAAACGTTGCTGTTTACCGGGTAACACCTTAGTCGTTGATCGCTTGGTGTGCTCGGATATGTAGAATGCTCTTTGGTGGAAGGCTCGCCAAGCTTGCATCTGCAGAAGATACGTATCTCTCCAGGCTTGAAACCTTGGATCAGCTATGTATACGGGCGCAGCGAAGCTCAAAGCAAGAACTGCAGTTTGTATATCACCATGTCTGGCTATTCTTCGAGCAAACAGATCCACAGCCTTATCCGTCAAACCAGTCAAAATGAGACCTTCGACACTTCCATCCATAATAGAATTGGCGCAAAGCATGCGAATAAAGGCATCGAGCCTATCGTCATCAAGATATTTGATAGCGCACCCAAGACGATCATATAGTGGCAATATTGGCATATCACAAACAACATGCCAATCACCAGTAATAAAGTACATTAGAAGAGCTTTCAGATAAGGATCGTCAGTTTCTTCTGCCATCCACGCACACATCTTTCTTTGTGTATCATCCGTCGCTTCACCACAAGCAATAATAGCTGCAAGTCCAATATTGTCAATCGCGCGCTTCTGTATACTGATCTTGAGAACTTCTTGCGCCATTTCGCTAAATCCACGCATGACGCAAGAAACAATGGCTTTATAATGCTGACCTTGATCCATCAGTCTTTGGCAGCGTGACTGGAGAATTTGCTTAGAAAACGTCCAGCGACAGAGTGCCAAACATAGTTGACGAGTATAAGGTCGTTTCGTCTCATGTCCCTTGAATTGAGGATAGCTTTTCTTCCGTGCTATGGTCCTGACTATCTCTTCGATGTCTGAAGGATCATATACATTCTTTCTTCTTCTTGTCGGTTTCGCCTGTTAAACTCACCTGTCCAGAGAGCATGAACGCCGAGATATGATAGATCTAGCCCATCAACGACCATCTCACCTTTTTTGGCGACTTCGTCAAACCTGCCGATGGTATCCCACATGTCCTCTAGCCATGGATCATTACTTACTATCCGCTGATTGCGATTAACATCCAGAGAATAGCCTTCTTCGCATCTTCTTCGATACAGTTGCAACAATTTCAGGGCATCATCAAGTTCGGGAATGAATGTTGGAAAGTTCAGCATTAGAAGCTCCTCATGTCTGTCACTACTAGAGATGGATAGAGGTAAATCGTAACTGGCTGACTTGGCTGCAACACCAGCTAAACTTAAATTTGCGAGCATGGAGGTGTGAAGAGTGATTGATCAAAAGCTTTTGATCGCCTGCCAAGTTTGCCTTGTTCTGAATGATCATCAAGTCTTCTGCAATGGTGTCAGCAGAAGGCTCAGGCTTGAAACTGGTGACTTGTTTTTCCAAAAGTATATTTCGTCGAGGGCAGTCACATTTACAGTTCGAGGTGTTGTGTGGACTTCAAGGACTTTAATTGTACGGTTCTTATGTAAGGATATCATTGAAAGTTCCTTGGTCAAACCTGGGACAGTCACGAAGTCGCAAGCAGCAACTCTTTTCTCTGTCTAGCTTTGGCGCATTAGGATGCCAAGACGGATAGGCCAAGGTATGCGTCCTTCTGGTATAAGTTTTGGAAATCCAAGGAGTTCCACCATGCGGATTATGTGGCATTGCATCCTTATCCAGATCACCTCTGTGCTGGGCCAATTCGAAAACTCGAACTTCGCCAGAACTCGACAAAACACTGAAGGTTCCTCGCTTTGATCCACAAAATCTCAGACTGAATATTGAGGAGTGATGTGCAGTATCGATGGCAGAACGAATGTCGAGTATCGAGCCTGGTGGACCACTGTCTGCTGAAGTTGCTTTAAGCATACGTTTGTCCCACACTCCAACTACAGGTCCAGGATCTTTGTCAACACCAGCCGATATGAAGTAGTTTTCATCAAGTGGATCTATTGCTAGATTATGAACGAGCCTCGTAGGAAATTGCAAAGCACTAGTAGGAGCAGAATCTCTCAAATCATACAAGCGGATACTTTGTCGCCAAACACCAGCTAGCAAGGTCTTGTTTTCTCTGGAGAAGAATTTGATGGAAGTTATGCCTTCACTATTCGCAAGTGCGCGAATAGGTCTTGTATTAGATCCAAGTGAAGCACCAGAAGAGTCAAGGTCAAAGACATACAAGCCTTGATCACGACTGACGCGGTCAAGTCCTGTTGCGA
>JAJGRW010004968.1:0-15027 GCA_025461045.1 Carex parvula
AGAAACTCCAAAATTAGAGTGAACGAAATTCAAAAAAAAACAAAGGGCAGTGCAACAATAAGGGACTTTTTTTCTGCCACTGGTATGCGGGAACACCAAATATGCGGAGTGAACATAAATTTAGAGAGAAATGAAAAAGGCTGCAAACGAGGAATTCTCATCACAGCGACAGAATGCTGAGAAAACATCTAAAAATCAAAGTGAACGGAAATTCAAAAAAATTACAAATGAAAGTACACGGGACTTTTTATTGTGACTGTATTGCGGGAATACCCCAAAATGCCTTGGATTGTTGACCATATTAGAAGAGCAAAGAAAACGGTTGCAAAACCGAGAATTCTCAAAAGGCGGCGGGCGAGATGAAACTCAAATTAGAGTGTGAACGGAAATTCAAAAAATTCCAAAATGGAAGGACACGGCGGACTTTTTCTTTGCTATGTATGCGGGGATACAGCAAAATGCGGATGTGAAGTAAATTAGAAGAGAAAAGAAAAAGGGCTGCAAAACCGAGAATTCTCATAGGCGGCGGGTTGCTGAGAAACTCCAAAATTCAGAGTGAACGAAATTCAAAAAAATCAAAATGGAATGTAACACGGGACTTTTATATGCGACTGTATGCGGGGATACACCAAAATGCGGAGTGAACATAAATTAGAAGAGAAAATGAAAAAGGCTGCAAAACCGAGAATTCTCAAAGGCGGCGGGCTGCTGAGAAACTCCAAAATTCAGAGTGAACGAAATTCAAAAAAATCAAAATGGAATGTAACACGGGACTTTTTATATGCGACTGTATGCGGGGATACACCAAAATGCGGAGTGAACATAAATTAGAAGAGAAAAGAAAAAGGCTGCAAAACCGAGAATTCTCATAGGCGGCGGGCTGCTGAGAAACTCCAAAATTCAGAGTGAACGAAATTCAAAAAAATCAAAATGGAATGTAACACGGGGACTTTTTATATTGCGACTGTATGCGGGGATACACCAAAATGCGGAGTGAACATAAATTAGAAGAGAAAAGAAAAAGGCTGCAAAACCGAGAATTCTCATAGGCGGCGGGCTGCTGAGAAACTCCAAAATTCAGAGTGAACGAAATTCAAAAAAATCAAAATGGAATGCAACACGGGACTTTTTATTGCGACTGTATGCGGGGATACACCAAAATGCGGAGTGAACATAAATTAGAAGAGAAAGAAAAAGGCTGCAAAACCGAGAATTCTCATAGGCGGCGGGCTGCTGAGAAACTCCAAATTCAGAGTGAACGAAATTCAAAAAAATCAAAATGGAATGTAACACGGGGACTTTTATATGCGACTGTATGCGGGGATACACCAAAATGCGGAGTGAACATAAATTAGAAGAGAAAGAAAAAGGCTGCAAAACCGAGATTTCTCATAGGCGGCGGGCTGCTGAGAAACTCCAAAATTCAGAGTGAACGAAATTCAAAAAAAATCAAAATGGAATGCAACACGGGGACTTTTTATATGCGACTGTATGCGGGGATACACCAAAATACGGAGTAAACATAAATTAGAAGAGAAAAGAAAAAGGCTGCAAAACCGAGAATTCTCATAGGCGGCGGGCTGCTGAGAAACTCCAAAATTCAGAGTGAACGAAATTCAAAAAAATCAAAATGGAATGTACACGGGGACTTTTTATATGCGACTGTATGCGGGGATACACCAAAATGCGGAGTGAACATAAATTAGAAGAGAAAAGAAAAAGGCTGCAAAACCGAGAATTCTCATAGGCGGCGGGCTGCTGAGAAACTCCAAAATTCAGAGTGAACGAAATTCAAAAAAATCAAAATGGAATGTAACACGGGGACTTTTTATATGCGACTGTATGCGGGGATACACCAAAATGCGGAGTGAACATAAATTAGAAGAGAAAAGAAAAAGGCTGCAAAACCGAGAATTCTCATAGGCGGCGGGCTGCTGAGAAACTCCAAAATTCAGAGTGAACGAAATTCAAAAAAATCAAAATGGAATGTAACACGGGGACTTTTATATGCGACTGTATGCGGGGATACACCAAAATGCGGAGTGAACATAAATTAGAAGAGAAAAGAAAAAGGCTGCAAAACCGAGAATTCTCATAGGCGGCGGGCTGCTGAGAAACTCCAAAATTCAGAGTGAACGAAATTCAAAAAAATCAAAATGGAATGTAACACGGGACTTTTTATATGCGACTGTATGCGGGGATACACCAAAATGCGGAGTGAACATAAATTAGAAGAGAAAAGAAAAAGGCTGCAAAACCGAGAATTCTCATAGGCGGCGGGCTGCTGAGAAACTCCAAAATTCAGAGTGAACGAAATTCAAAAAAATCAAAATGGAATGTAACACGGGGACTTTTTATATGCGACTGTATGCGGGGATACACCAAAATGCGGAGTGAACATAAATTAGAAGAGAAAAGAAAAAGGCTGCAAAACCGAGAATTCTCATAGGCGGCGGGCTGCTGAGAAACTCCAAAATTCAGAGTGAACGAAATTCAAAAAAATCAAAATGGAATGTAACACGGGGACTTTTTATATGCGACTGTATGCGGGGATACACCAAAATGCGGAGTGAACATAAATTAGAAGAGAAAAGAAAAAGGCTGCAAAACCGAGAATTCTCATAGGCGGCGGGCTGCTGAGAAACTCCAAAATTCAGAGTGAACGAAATTCAAAAAAATCAAAATGGAATGTAACACGGGGACTTTTTATATGCGACTGTATGCGGGGATACACCAAAATGCGGAGTGAACATAAATTAGAAGAGAAAAGAAAAAGGCTGCAAAACCGAGAATTCTCAAAGGCGGCGGGCTGCTGAGAAACTCCAAAATTCAGAGTGAACGAAATTCAAAAAAAATAAAATGGAATGTAACACGGAGACTTTTTATTTGCGACTGTATGCGGGGATACACCAAAATGCGGAGTGAACATAAATTAGAAGAGAAAAGAAAAAGGCTGCAAAACCGAGAATTCTCATAGGCGGCGGGCTGCTGAGAAACTCCAAAATTCAGAGTGAACGAAATTCAAAAAAATCAAAATGGAATGTAACACGGAGACTTTTATTTGCGACTGTATGCAGGGATACACCAAAATGCGGAGTGAACATAAATTAGAAGAGAAAAGAAAAAGGCTGCAAAACCGAGAATTCTCATAGGCGGCGGGCTGCTGAGAAACTCCAAAATTCAGAGTGAACGAAATTCAAAAAAATCAAAATGGAATGTAACACGGAGACTTTTTATATGCGACTGTATGCGGGGATACACCAAAATGCGGAGTGAACATAAATTAGAAGAGAAAAGAAAAAGGCTGCAAAACCGAGAATTCTCATAGGCGGCGGGCTGCTGAGAAACTCCAAAATTCAGAGTGAACGAAATTCAAAAAAATCAAAATGGAATGTAACACGGGGACTTTTTATATGCGACTGTATGCGGGGATACACCAAAATGCGGAGTGAACATAAATTAGAAGAGAAAAGAAAAAGGCTGCAAAACCGAGAATTCTCATAGGCGGCGGGCTGCTGAGAAACTCCAAAATTCAGAGTGAACGAAATTCAAAAAAATCAAAATGGAATGTAACACGGGACTTTTTATATGCGACTGTATGCGGGGATACACCAAAATGCGGAGTGAACATAAATTAGAAGAGAAAAGAAAAAGGCTGCAAAACCGAGAATTCTCATAGGCGGCGGGCTGCTGAGAAACTCCAAAATTCAGAGTGAACGAAATTCAAAAAAATCAAAATGGAATGTAACACGGGGACTTTTTATATGCGACTGTATGCGGGGATACACCAAAATGCGGAGTGAACATAAATTAGAAGAGAAAAGAAAAAGGCTGCAAAACCGAGAATTCTCATAGGCGGCGGGCTGCTGAGAAACTCCAAAATTCAGAGTGAACGAAATTCAAAAAAATCAAAATGGAATGCAACACGGGGACTTTTTATATGCGACTGTATGCGGGGATACACCAAAATGCGGAGTGAACATAAATTAGAAGAGAAAAGAAAAAGGCTGCAAAACCGAGAATTCTCATAGGCGGCGGGCTGCTGAGAAACTCCAAAATTCAGAGTGAACGAAATTCAAAAAAATCAAAATGGAATGTAACACGGGGACTTTTTATATGCGACTGTATGCGGGGATACACCAAAATGCGGAGTGAACATAAATTAGAAGAGAAAAGAAAAAGGCTGCAAAACCGAGAATTCTCATAGGCGGCGGGCTGCTGAGAAACTCCAAAATTCAGAGTGAACGAAATTCAAAAAAATCAAAATGGAATGTAACACGGGGACTTTTTATATTGCGACTGTATGCGGGGATACACCAAAATGCGGAGTGAACATAAATTAGAAGAGAAAAGAAAAAGGCTGCAAAACCGAGAATTCTCATAGGCGGCGGGCTGCTGAGAAACTCCAAAATTCAGAGTGAACGAAATTCAAAAAAATCAAAATGGAATGTAACACGGGGACTTTTTATATGCGACTGTATGCGGGGATACACCAAAATGCGGAGTGAACATAAATTAGAAGAGAAAAGAAAAAGGCTGCAAAACCGAGAATTCTCATAGGCGGCGGGCTGCTGAGAAACTCCAAAATTCAGAGTGAACGAAATTCAAAAAAATCAAAATGGAATGTAACACGGGGACTTTTTATATGCGACTGTATGCGGGGATACACCAAAATGCGGAGTGAACATAAATTAGAAGAGAAAAGAAAAAGGCTGCAAAACCGAGAATTCTCATAGGCGGCGGGCTGCTGAGAAACTCCAAAATTCAGAGTGAACGAAATTCAAAAAAATCAAAATGGAATGTAACACGGGGACTTTTTATATGCGACTGTATGCGGGGATACACCAAAATGCGGAGTGAACATAAATTAGAAGAGAAAAGAAAAAGGCTGCAAAACCGAGAATTCTCATAGGCGGCGGGCTGCTGAGAAACTCCAAAATTCAGAGTGAACGAAATTCAAAAAAATCAAAATGGAATGTAACACGGGGACTTTTTATATGCGACTGTATGCGGGGATACACCAAAATGCGGAGTGAACATAAATTAGAAGAGAAAAGAAAAAGGCTGCAAAACCGAGAATTCTCATAGGCGGCGGGCTGCTGAGAAACTCCAAAATTCAGAGTGAACGAAATTCAAAAAAATCAAAATGGAATGTAACACGGGACTTTTATATGCGACTGTATGCGGGGATACACCAAAATGCGGAGTGAACATAAATTAGAAGAGAAAAGAAAAAGGGTGCAAAACCGAGAATTCTCATAGGCGGCGGGCTGCTGAGAAACTCCAAAATTCAGAGTGAACGAAATTCAAAAAAAATCAAAATGGAATGTAACACGGGGACTTTTTATATGCGACTGTATGCGGGGATACACCAAAATGCGGAGTGAACATAAATTAGAAGAGAAAAGAAAAAGGCTGCAAAACCGAGAATTCTCATAGGCGGCGGGCTGCTGAGAAACTCCAAAATTCAGAGTGAACGAAATTCAAAAAAATCAAAATGGAATGTAACACGGGAGACTTTTATATGCGACTGTATGCGGGGATACACCAAAATGCGGAGTGAACATAAATTAGAAGAGAAAAGAAAAAGGCTGCAAAACCGAGAATTCTCATAGGCGGCGGGCTGCTGAGAAACTCCAAAATTCAGAGTGAACGAAATTCAAAAAAATCAAAATGGAATGTAACACGGGACTTTTTATATGCGACTGTATGCGGGGATACACCAAAATGCGGAGTGAACATAAATTAGAAGAGAAAAGAAAAAGGCTGCAAAACCGAGAATTCTCATAGGCGGCGGGCTGCTGAGAAACTCCAAAATTCAGAGTGAACGAAATTCAAAAAAATCAAAATGGAATGTAACACGGGGACTTTTTATATGCGACTGTATGCGGGGATACACCAAAATGCGGAGTGAACATAAATTAGAAGAGAAAAGAAAAAGGCTGCAAAACCGAGAATTCTCATAGGCGGCGGGCTGCTGAGAAACTCCAAAATTCAGAGTGAACGAAATTCAAAAAAATCAAAATGGAATGTAACACGGGACTTTTTATATGCGACTGTATGCGGGGATACACCAAAATGCGGAGTGAACATAAATTAGAAGAGAAAAGAAAAAGGCTGCAAAACCGAGAATTCTCATAGGCGGCGGGCTGCTGAGAAACTCCAAAATTCAGAGTGAACGAAATTCAAAAAAATCAAAATGGAATGTAACACGGGGACTTTTTATATGCGACTGTATGCGGGGATACACCAAAATGCGGAGTGAACATAAATTAGAAGAGAAAAGAAAAAGGCTGCAAAACCGAGAATTCTCATAGGCGGCGGGCTGCTGAGAAACTCCAAAATTCAGAGTGAACGAAATTCAAAAAAATCAAAATGGAATGTAACACGGGGACTTTTTATATGCGACTGTATGCGGGGATACACCAAAATGCGGAGTGAACATAAATTAGAAGAGAAAAGAAAAAGGCTGCAAAACCGAGAATTCTCATAGGCGGCGGGCTGCTGAGAAACTCCAAAATTCAGAGTGAACGAAATTCAAAAAAATCAAAATGGAATGTAACACGGGGACTTTTTATATGCGACTGTATGCGGGGATACACCAAAATGCGGAGTGAACATAAATTAGAAGAGAAAAGAAAAAGGCTGCAAAACCGAGAATTCTCATAGGCGGCGGGCTGCTGAGAAACTCCAAAATTCAGAGTGAACGAAATTCAAAAAAATCAAAATGGAATGTAACACGGGACTTTTTATATGCGACTGTATGCGGGGATACACCAAAATGCGGAGTGAACATAAATTAGAAGAGAAAAGAAAAAGGCTGCAAAACCGAGAATTCTCATAGGCGGCGGGCTGCTGAGAAACTCCAAAATTCAGAGTGAACGAAATTCAAAAAAATCAAAATGGAATGTAACACGGGGACTTTTTATATGCGACTGTATGCGGGGATACACCAAAATGCGGAGTGAACAAAAATTAGAAGAGAAAAGAAAAAGGCTACAAAACCGAGAATTCTCATAGGCGGCGGGCTGCTGAGAAACTCCAAAATTCAGAGTGAACGAAATTCAAAAAAATCAAAATGGAATGTAACACGGGGACTTTTTATATACGACTGTATGCGGGGATACACCAAAATGCGGAGTGAACAAAAATTAGAAGAGAAGAGAAAAAGGCTGCAAAACCGAGAATTCTCATAGGCGGCGGGCTGCTGAGAAACTCCAAAATTCAGAGTGAACGAAATTCAAAAAAATCAAAATGGAATGTAACACGGGACTTTTTATATGCGACTGTATGCGGGGATACACCAAAATGCGGAGTGAACATAAATTAGAAGAGAAAAGAAAAAGGCTGCAAAACCGAGAATTCTCATAGGCGGCGGGCTGCTGAGAAACTCCAAAATTCAGAGTGAACGAAATTCAAAAAAATCAAAATGGAATGTAACACGGGGACTTTTTATATGCGACTGTATGCGGGGATACACCAAAATGCGGAGTGAACATAAATTAGAAGAGAAAAGAAAAAGGCTGCAAAACCGAGAATTCTCATAGGCGGCGGGCTGCTGAGAAACTCCAAAATTCAGAGTGAACGAAATTCAAAAAAATCAAAATGGAATGTAACACGGGGACTTTTTATATGCGACTGTATGCGGGGATACACCAAAATGCGGAGTGAACATAAATTAGAAGAGAAAAGAAAAAGGCTGCAAAACCGAGAATTCTCATAGGCGGCGGGCTGCTGAGAAACTCCAAAATTCAGAGTGAACGAAATTCAAAAAAATCAAAATGGAATGTAACACGGGGACTTTTTATATGCGACTGTATGCGGGGATACACCAAAATGCGGAGTGAACATAAATTAGAAGAGAAAAGAAAAAGGCTGCAAAACCGAGAATTCTCATAGGCGGCGGGCTGCTGAGAAACTCCAAAATTCAGAGTGAACGAAATTCAAAAAAATCAAAATGGAATGTAACACGGGACTTTTTATATGCGACTGTATGCGGGGATACACCAAAATGCGGAGTGAACATAAATTAGAAGAGAAAAGAAAAAGGCTGCAAAACCGAGAATTCTCATAGGCGGCGGGCTGCTGAGAAACTCCAAAATTCAGAGTGAACGAAATTCAAAAAAATCAAAATGGAATGTAACACGGGACTTTTTATATGCGACTGTATGCGGGGATACACCAAAATGCGGAGTGAACATAAATTAGAAGAGAAAAGAAAAAGGCTGCAAAACCGAGAATTCTCATAGGCGGCGGGCTGCTGAGAAACTCCAAAATTCAGAGTGAACGAAATTCAAAAAAATCAAAATGGAATGTAACACGGGGACTTTTTATATGCGACTGTATGCGGGGATACACCAAAATGCGGAGTGAACATAAATTAGAAGAGAAAAGAAAAAGGCTGCAAAACCGAGAATTCTCATAGGCGGCGGGCTGCTGAGAAACTCCAAAATTCAGAGTGAACGAAATTCAAAAAAATCAAAATGGAATGTAACACGGGGACTTTTTATATGCGACTGTATGCGGGGATACACCAAAATGCGGAGTGAACATAAATTAGAAGAGAAAAGAAAAAGGCTGCAAAACCGAGAATTCTCATAGGCGGCGGGCTGCTGAGAAACTCCAAAATTCAGAGTGAACGAAATTCAAAAAAATCAAAATGGAATGTAACACGGGACTTTTTATATGCGACTGTATGCGGGGATACACCAAAATGCGGAGTGAACATAAATTAGAAGAGAAAAGAAAAAGGCTGCAAAACCGAGAATTCTCATAGGCGGCGGGCTGCTGAGAAACTCCAAAATTCAGAGTGAACGAAATTCAAAAAAATCAAAATGGAATGTAACACGGGGACTTTTTATATGCGACTGTATGCGGGGATACACCAAAATGCGGAGTGAACATAAATTAGAAGAGAAAAGAAAAAGGCTGCAAAACCGAGAATTCTCATAGGCGGCGGGCTGCTGAGAAACTCCAAAATTCAGAGTGAACGAAATTCAAAAAAATCAAAATGGAATGTAACACGGGGACTTTTATATTGCGACTGTATGCGGGGATACACCAAAATGCGGAGTGAACATAAATTAGAAGAGAAAAGAAAAAGGCTGCAAAACCGAGAATTCTCATAGGCGGCGGGCTGCTGAGAAACTCCAAAATTCAGAGTGAACGAAATTCAAAAAAATCAAAATGGAATGTAACACGGGGACTTTTTATTGCGACTGTATGCGGGGATACACCAAAATGCGGAGTGAACATAAATTAGAAGAGAAAAGAAAAAGGCTGCAAAACCGAGAATTCTCATAGGCGGCGGGCTGCTGAGAAACTCCAAAATTCAGAGTGAACGAAATTCAAAAAAAATCAAAATGGAATGTAACACGGGGACTTTTTATTGCGACTGTATGCGGGGATACACCAAAATGCGGAGTGAACATAAATTAGAAGAGAAAAGAAAAAGGCTGCAAAACCGAGAATTCTCATAGGCGGCGGGCTGCTGAGAAACTCCAAAATTCAGAGTGAACGAAATTCAAAAAAATCAAAATGGAATGTAACACGGGGACTTTTTATATGCGACTGTATGCGGGGATACACCAAAATGCGGAGTGAACATAAATTAGAAGAGAAAAGAAAAAGGCTGCAAAACCGAGAATTCTCATAGGCGGCGGGCTGCTGAGAAACTCCAAAATTCAGAGTGAACGAAATTCAAAAAAATCAAAATGGAATGTAACACGGGGACTTTTTATATGCGACTGTATGCGGGGATACACCAAAATGCGGAGTGAACATAAATTAGAAGAGAAAAGAAAAAGGCTGCAAAACCGAGAATTCTCATAGGCGGCGGGCTGCTGAGAAACTCCAAAATTCAGAGTGAACGAAATTCAAAAAAATCAAAATGGAATGTAACACGGGGACTTTTTATATGCGACTGTATGCGGGGATACACCAAAATGCGGAGTGAACATAAATTAGAAGAGAAAAGAAAAAGGCTGCAAAACCGAGAATTCTCATAGGCGGCGGGCTGCTGAGAAACTCCAAAATTCAGAGTGAACGAAATTCAAAAAAATCAAAATGGAATGTAACACGGGGACTTTTTATATGCGACTGTATGCGGGGATACACCAAAATGCGGAGTGAACATAAATTAGAAGAGAAAGAAAAAGGCTGCAAAACCGAGAATTCTCATAGGCGGCGGGCTGCTGAGAAACTCCAAAATTCAGAGTGAACGAAATTCAAAAAAATCAAAATGGAATGTAACACGGGACTTTTTATATGCGACTGTATGCGGGGATACACCAAAATGCGGAGTGAACATAAATTAGAAGAGAAAAGAAAAAGGCTGCAAAACCGAGAATTCTCATAGGCGGCGGGCTGCTGAGAAACTCCAAAATTCAGAGTGAACGAAATTCAAAAAAATCAAAATGGAATGTAACACGGGGACTTTTTATATGCGACTGTATGCGGGGATACACCAAAATGCGGAGTGAACATAAATTAGAAGAGAAAAGAAAAAGGCTGCAAAACCGAGAATTCTCATAGGCGGCGGGCTGCTGAGAAACTCCAAAATTCAGAGTGAACGAAATTCAAAAAAATCAAAATGGAATGTAACACGGGGACTTTTTATATGCGACTGTATGCGGGGATACACCAAAATGCGGAGTGAACATAAATTAGAAGAGAAAAGAAAAAGGCTGCAAAACCGAGAATTCTCATAGGCGGCGGGCTGCTGAGAAACTCCAAAATTCAGAGTGAACGAAATTCAAAAAAATCAAAATGGAATGTAACACGGGGACTTTTTATATGCGACTGTATGCGGGGATACACCAAAATGCGGAGTGAACATAAATTAGAAGAGAAAAGAAAAAGGCTGCAAAACCGAGAATTCTCATAGGCGGCGGGCTGCTGAGAAACTCCAAAATTCAGAGTGAACGAAATTCAAAAAAATCAAAATGGAATGTAACACGGGGACTTTTTATATGCGACTGTATGCGGGGATACACCAAAATGCGGAGTGAACATAAATTAGAAGAGAAAAGAAAAAGGCTGCAAAACCGAGAATTCTCATAGGCGGCGGGCTGCTGAGAAACTCCAAAATTCAGAGTGAACGAAATTCAAAAAAATCAAAATGGAATGTAACACGGGGACTTTTTATATGCGACTGTATGCGGGGATACACCAAAATGCGGAGTGAACATAAATTAGAAGAGAAAAGAAAAAGGCTGCAAAACCGAGAATTCTCATAGGCGGCGGGCTGCTGAGAAACTCCAAAATTCAGAGTGAACGAAATTCAAAAAAATCAAAATGGAATGTAACACGGGGACTTTTTATATGCGACTGTATGCGGGGATACACCAAAATGCGGAGTGAACATAAATTAGAAGAGAAAGAAAAAGGCTGCAAAACCGAGAATTCTCATAGGCGGCGGGCTGCTGAGAAACTCCAAAATTCAGAGTGAACGAAATTCAAAAAAATCAAAATGGAATGTAACACGGGGACTTTTTATATGCGACTGTATGCGGGGATACACCAAAATGCGGAGTGAACATAAATTAGAAGAGAAAAGAAAAAGGCTGCAAAACCGAGAATTCTCATAGGCGGCGGGCTGCTGAGAAACTCCAAAATTCAGAGTGAACGAAATTCAAAAAAATCAAAATGGAATGTAACACGGGGACTTTTTATATGCGACTGTATGCGGGGATACACCAAAATGCGGAGTGAACATAAATTAGAAGAGAAAAGAAAAAGGCTGCAAAACCGAGAATTCTCATAGGCGGCGGGCTGCTGAGAAACTCCAAAATTCAGAGTGAACGAAATTCAAAAAAATCAAAATGGAATGTAACACGGGGACTTTTTATATGCGACTGTATGCGGGGATACACCAAAATGCGGAGTGAACATAAATTAGAAGAGAAAAGAAAAAGGCTGCAAAACCGAGAATTCTCATAGGCGGCGGGCTGCTGAGAAACTCCAAAATTCAGAGTGAACGAAATTCAAAAAAATCAAAATGGAATGCTAACACGGGGACTTTTTATATGCGACTGTATGCGGGGATACACCAAAATGCGGAGTGAACATAAATTAGAAGAGAAAAGAAAAAGGCTGCAAAACCGAGAATTCTCATAGGCGGCGGGCTGCTGAGAAACTCCAAAATTCAGAGTGAACGAAATTCAAAAAAATCAAAATGGAATGTAACACGGGGACTTTTTATATGCGACTGTATGCGGGGATACACCAAAATGCGGAGTGAACATAAATTAGAAGAGAAAAGAAAAAGGCTGCAAAACCGAGAATTCTCATAGGCGGCGGGCTGCTGAGAAACTCCAAAATTCAGAGTGAACGAAATTCAAAAAAATCAAAATGGAATGTAACACGGGACTTTTTATATGCGACTGTATGCGGGGATACACCAAAATGCGGAGTGAACATAAATTAGAAGAGAAAGAAAAAGGGTGCAAAACCGAGAATTCTCATAGGCGGCGGGCTGCTGAGAAACTCCAAAATTCAGAGTGAACGAAATTCATAAAAATCAAAATGGAATGTAACACGGGGACTTTTTTTATGCGACTGTATGCGGGGATACACCAAAATGCGGAGTGAACATAAATTAGAAGAGAAATGAAAAAGGGCTGCAAAACCGAGAATTCTCATAGGCGGCGGGCTGCTGAGAAACTCCAAAATTCAGAGTGAACGAAATTCAAAAAAATCAAAATGGAATGTAACACGGGGACTTTTTATATGCGACTGTATGCGGGGATACACCAAAATGCAGCGTGAACAAAAATTAGAAGAGAAAGAAAAAGGCTGCAAAACCGAGAATTCTCATAGGCGGCGGGCTGCTGAGAAACTCCAAAATTCAGAGTGAACGAAATTCAAAAAAATCAAAATGGAATGTAACACGGGGACTTTTTATATGCGACTGTATGCGGGGATACACCAAAATGCGGAGTGAACAAAAATTAGAAGAGAAAGAAAAAGGCTGCAAAACCGAGAATTCTCATAGGCGGCGGGCTGCTGAGAAACTCCAAAATTCAGAGTGAACGAAATTCAAAAAAATCAAAATGGAATGCAACACGGGGACTTTTTATATGCGACTGTATGCGGGGATACACCAAAATGCGGAGTGAACATAAATTAGAAGAGAAAAGAAAAAGGCTGCAAAACCGAGAATTCTCAAAGGCGGCGGGCTGCTGAGAAACTCCAAAATTCAGAGTGAACGAAATTCAAAAAATCAAAATGGAATGTAACACGGGGACTTTTTATATGCGACTGTATGCGGGGATACACCAAAATGCGGAGTGAACATAAATTAGAAGAGAAAAGAAAAAGGCTGCAAAACCGAGAATTCTCATAGGCGGCGGGCTGCTGAGAAACTCCAAAATTCAGAGTGAACGAAATTCAAAAAAATCAAAATGGAATGTAACACGGCACTTTTTCTATGCGACTGTATGCGGGGATACACCAAAATGCGGAGTGAACAAAAATTAGAAGAGAAAAGAAAAAGGCTGCAAAACCGAGAATTCTCATAGGCGGCGGGCTGCTGAGAAACTCCAAAATTCAGAGTGAACGAAATTCAAAAAAATCAAAATGGAATGTAACACGGGGACTTTTTATATGCGACTGTATGCGGGGATACACCAAAATGCGGAGTGAACATAAATTAGAAGAGAAAAGAAAAAGGCTGCAAAACCGAGAATTCTCATAGGCGGCGGGCTGCTGAGAAACTCCAAAATTCAGAGTGAACGAAATTCAAAAAAATCAAAATGGAATGCTAACACGGGGACTTTTTATATGCGACTGTATGCGGGGATACACCAAAATGCGGAGTGAACATAAATTAGAAGAGAAAGAAAAAGGCTGCAAAACCGAGAATTCTCATAGGCGCGGGCTGCTGAGAAACTCCAAAATTCAGAGTGAACGAAATTCAAAAAATCAAAATGGAATGTAACACGGGGACTTTTTATATGCGACTGTATGCGGGGATACACCAAAATGCGGAGTGAACATAAATTAGAAGAGAAAGAAAAAGGCTGCAAAACCGAGAATTCTCATAGGCGGCGGGCTGCTGAGAAACTCCAAAATTCAGAGTGAACGAAATTCAAAAAAATCAAAATGGAATGTAACACGGGGACTTTTTATATGCGACTGTATGCGGGGATACACCAAAATGCGGAGTGAACATAAATTAGAAGAGAAAAGAAAAAGGCTGCAAAACCGAGAATTCTCATAGGCGGCGGGCTGCTGAGAAACTCCAAAATTCAGAGTGAACGAAATTCAAAAAAATCAAAATGGAATGTAACACGGGGACTTTTTATATGCGACTGTATGCGGGGATACACCAAAATGCGGAGTGAACATAAATTAGAAGAGAAAAGAAAAGGCTGCAAAACCGAGAATTCTCATAGGCGGCGGGCTGCTGAGAAACTCCAAAATTCAGAGTGAACGAAATTCAAAAAAATCAAAATGGAATGTAACACGGGGACTTTTTATATGCGACTGTATGCGGGGATACACCAAAATGCGGAGTGAACATAAATTAGAAGAGAAAGAAAAAGGCTGCAAAACCGAGAATTCTCATAGGCGGCGGGCTGCTGAGAAACTCCAAAATTCAGAGTGAACGAAATTCAAAAAAATCAAAATGGAATGCTAACACGGGGACTTTTTATATGCGACTGTATGCGGGGATACACCAAAATGCGGAGTGAACATAAATTAGAAGAGAAAGAAAAAGGCTGCAAAACCGAGAATTCTCATAGGCGGCGGGCTGCTGAGAAACTCCAAAATTCAGAGTGAACGAAATTCAAAAAAATCAAAATGGAATGTAACACGGGGACTTTTTATATGCGACTGTATGCGGGGATACACCAAAATGCGGAGTGAACATAAATTAGAAGAGAAAGAAAAAGGGCTGCAAAACCTGAGAATTCTCATAGGCGGCGGGCTGCTGAGAAACTCCAAAATCAGAGTGAACGAATTCAAAAAATCAAAATGGAATGCAACACGGGGACTTTTTATATGCGACTGTATGCGGGGATA
>JAJGRW010004969.1:0-41127 GCA_025461045.1 Carex parvula
AGCGAAGTTATTGTAATTTAACATAATTTAACGTTAGGTGTAATTCAATGTAATTAACATAATTTCAAGTAATTTATCGTATTTTAGTATAAATATGCTAATTATACATCAAAAGAAGTATCTAACAAATTTTTATGTTTTTAAATACCAGCCACCCACAATGGGGCGGTTGGTATGAACCGTGGACCGCCCAGTCAAGAGGCAGTCAAGGTATTTTTAATAAAAATTTGAGATTGAGGACAGATTTAATATTTTGTTTTTTTTTTGTATTAATAAAAAAAAGCGGCGAAAGACATTATCTGAGCTAATTGTGTTGGACATAATTCTTTGCAAATAATGATCATTATGTGCTAGAAATCCATTGAAATTTATTTTATTTCATGCATGCATAAAAACAATTTTTTAGTTGTCATTGGGGAGTCTGACTAGTATGACATCAGTGCTATTTCAGCCTATATAACACCAATTTCAAATCTATTGAATTGACTTCAACGGTGAATTCAAACCATTCAAACCAATTTATTTCATTAGTTGTGCGTTTACATACAAATTTATAATTTTTTCAAATTTAGTAGTATCAAGTTAAGCAGTCAAATGTATGAGTTTTTAAGTTAATTTTAATGCATTCATTTTTCAACATTTTTTACCGCTTGATTTGATACTAAAATATCTAGAAAATATAAAATTTTTACATGTAAACGCATCACTCATAAAGTAAATCGGTTTGAACGGTTTGGATTAGTCGTTTGAAGTATATCCAATCAATTTTGTAGTTGGTGTCATATGACACCGATGTCATACTAGCCGGACTCATCATTGGGTGGCACACAGATAATATCTGCGTACCGAGTATAATTATTTTTTTTTCAAAAATGGTAACTAAAAACATTTGTGCATAAAATGGAAAATAATTAAAAATTATGGAAGAAGCAAGACTGCAAGAGTGATATACAATTATTGATTCAGAATTGAAATTGTTTTAAAAAAAATTAAGAACATAGTCAGACCCCTTTCATGCGGTAGCTGAGAGCCTGAGACTGAGACTTGCTGAGACTGACTATGTTCTTAATTTATGAGGTAGCTGAGAGCCTGAGACTTTACCTTGCGCTTCACCAATACGGGAGCAGCTTGGGTCTGATAAGCTGCCCGATGCCCATCGGACCCAAAGTGGATTTGATGGGTTCTATGACCGTCCGATCTGCTTTAAGATTCACACCAGAACTTTCACGGCTTCTTTGATTTACATGCACGGATCTTAAAGTAGATCGGACGGTCATAGAGCCCATCGAACCCACTTTGGGTCCGATGGGCATCGGACTCAAGCTGCTCCCCACCAATACATGTTCCTCTCTGTTCTCTGAACATCATACCAAATTCATCTTAAAGTTCTTAAAAAAAAAAAACTTTCTGACACCTCAAAAATGATAAAAATAGCATGTTATCCAGGATGGAACTAAGTGCGTCATTTAATTAAAATTCCTAAAGTTACCTCTACTCATACATAGGTATGAAGAGGTCTAGCCTCTATATTCCATTAATTAAGACACAAGAAGTGTCAGTTCTTTTTTGTGAAGATTAATTAGAATTGAACATTATTCCGCATATTAGCAACCCTGGAATATATACTTTTAATATAGGGTCTAGAATAATATTGTGACTTTATTTTCTTGTTAGAAATATTTTTTTATGAGGGTCATCATGTCTCTACTTTTTAATTTTCTAATAATAAAAAAATTAAATTTTATATGTCAATTTTTAATTTTTTAATAACAAAAAAATAAATTTTATATGTCAAAATAAAACAGTTAGATGTGTTCTACATGCAAAAAAAAAAAATTTAATCATTTTTCGGTTTTGTTTTTATATGAATTAATAAGTTGAAAATTCAACGTCCAGAATCTATCCATATCTATGTTTTTTTTTTTTGCAATTTCTTGATAATGATCAAACAAAGTCAAAATACCGTAATCTTTTATTGTGCATTGAGAAATGATATAGATCAAATCTAACAATTTTATTTTAATGCCATCTAGAAGTTAAAGTTAATGTTTAAAAAATGAAGGTATTTGAATCCTTCTCATTTTTAATTTATTAAGTTAAACAAATAAAAAAATTTGGTGCTTCTTTTACATGATTTTTACAAAACTTAATGATGGTTAAAATCAGAGGTGGAGCTATGAAGACCCAATAGGAATCAATTGACCCCATTTAATTTTAAAAAATTTGTAGTTATATTTAATTTTCTATATAATTTAGTATAAAATGTAATAGTACGGTAAAATTGATTCTCTGCATAAAATTTGTGTAGACTTGATTTTCATAGTTCGAAATTTTTTATATGATTGATATCATACATGTTTGACCTTATTGTTCAAAAATCTAGCTCTGTCCCTAGTTAAAATGAAAAGGGCAAAAAAAAAAAAACCTTGGCCGGCCCTTTGGTAGGCACGCAAATAGTAACTCCGTTAATTCCCATATATAAATTAGGTTCTGGCATCTATGGTTGCGATGTCTCCATCTATACCAGAAGAATGTCGAGAGAAATATCAACAGTCTAATCTAAATTTATTTAGTTGTCTGTTTTCCTTTTCTTTGTTTCTGTGGCAATGGGAAAAAACGTGCCGTGCCGTGCCGTACCGTTATTAAATTAATTTTTCATGTGCCGTGATCAAAATATTAAGAGGTGATCACGGCACGCGAATGGTCACGTCACGTGAGTCACGTTGTGCCTAAACGTACCGTGACCATACGTGACTCGCGTTACCATTTAATCATAATTGACATTAATTTATTCAAGATTCACCATTAAATCAATATCTAATGGTTCTAATTACACGTGACTCGCGTGACTATGTGTCGTGCCGTGCCGTGCCAAAGTTTTAAAAGATGAGCACAGCACGCGAATGGTCACGGCACGGGACACACGAGTCACGATACGTAACTGACACGCGTGCCGTGCCATTCCATACCGTACCGTGCTATTCCGTGACAGAGCCGGCTCTGCCGTGCCATTTTCCTCACTCTACATAAGTTGTTATACTGTTCCTTTCTCAAAAAGTCGCATTGTCCTTAATTTATGTGTGTACCACGTAGCAAAGAAATTATGGCGGGCCTCGCTTTTTGTTTGATCAAACAATTATAGAAGTCACAACAACTAAAGAGGGAGTAGTCAGCTACCAACCACCGTCAGTTGATCGAAAAAGCTTGCCTTAATTTAGTGCATCAAATACTGTACCCATGCGTACCACATTTAAATCAGGGATAGACATCTGTTTATTTCTGAATTTAGAAAATTATTTGATCTGAAATTTCTAGACTATTCAAAAATAATATTTTTTTTACATATCTAAAAAAGTAGTAAAACTTTGTAAAAACGTAAAATTTAATTTATAAGTACATATTCATATAAAGATCATGTTGAATCGGTCATTAGAACTTTCAAATTGAAAAATTGAGTCCATAACGCTGGCTAATAATACCATAGCCTCACTCTGAATTTTTTTTAATTATATATATTAAAATTTAGTTGATTTTTTTTCAAGCTTTATATATATTTTCTTCAACTATAGAGGTGGAGTGGGAAAAATGGCACGGCGAAGCCGGCTCCGTTACGGAACGGCACAACACACGTGTCAGTTACGTACCGTGACTAGCGTGTTCCATGTCATGATCATTCGCGTGTCGTGCCTATCTTTTGAAACTTTAGCACGGCACGGCACGACACGTAGTCACACGAGTCACGTGTAATTAAGATCATTAGATATTGATTTAATGGTGAATCTTGAATAAACTAACCTAAATTATGATTAAATGGTTACGCGAGTCACGTATGGTCACAGCACGTTTAGGCACGGCGTGACTCATGTGGCATGACATTCGTGTGCCGTGACCACCCATTGACATTTTGGTCACGACACGGCACGGCACGTAAAAATTTAACTTTGTCACGGTACGGCACGGCACAAAACCAAAGTCACAGCGTGTTAACCACGGCACGGTACGGTTTTTTCCACTCTTAATAATAGAGGTGACATTTTTTCTTAGTTACATTAAGAGCCGCCACTCTGTTTCATATCCAGTTTCATAAATTGGTGTCTTCGTATCATGAGGATCAGATGCAACCAACTCTAGGGTAACAATTTGCTGCCAAATTTTTGCCGAAATTTTTATTAATAGTAAATAAATAAATAAAAAGGATTTGTGGGGTTTTTTATTTTGAAAAAGGCATCCACTTTGTGTGGCGTCCAGTGTGGATGTCATTCAAGACGGAGACCTCTGCAAAATAAACAAAAAATAAAAAAAAAATCAGCCTGGTACGTGGCCTTGGCCAAAAATAAATAAAAAGAAAATCCTTCTGGACGTCATTCCAGACAGAGGCCTCTGTCGAAAAAAAAATGAACGTCATTCAAGATGGAGTACTCATAAAACCCCATATTTGTATATATGGGGAAGAGAGCACATAAATGGGTGCGATGTCGCGCGAAATAGCGTCCGGACTAAATTTTTTTTTTTTTCCGGACAAAGGTCTCCATCAAATTAATATGACGTCTAGGCTGGATGCTATACCAGGGATCCGTCTCTGCTTCTTTTCTTAGAGAAAATGAGAGTCCTGCTTTTCCGATCCGAACCATTCAAATTCGTTGAGATTTGTGTATGAAAAAGTTATTTTATCGAGATACGTGAATGAACAAATTTGAATAGTTTGGATCAGAAAAGCAGAGCCTCCTTTTCTCTAAGAAAAAAAGCAGAGGTGGATCCCTATACCAGATGGATGACTTCCCATTCAGGAGCGGACCCACCTTGAGCCAGGGGTGCAACTGCCCCTCTAGGATTTTGAAATACAGTGGAAACATAAGGTCCGGTACTACTTTATTCATTTTAAAAAATTATTTTGTTTCTTTTTGGAACTAGAAAGTCTGCCAAGGTAGCTCAAAATCACTGTTAATAAAAAACTTTGTTGTTTTGTAATATGTAAAATGATATTATTTTGTTGGTTTTTTATTATGTAAGAATATACTATTTTTATTGTTTTTTATCATGTTGATTGTTTTTTATTTAGTACCCAATATGTTATTTGAACCCGATTTCTGCCTCTTCATGACAAAAATCATGCGTACGCCTCTGTTCCCATTTTTAAAGATCTCCCAAATAATTTTCCCTTTTTTCTGTTTACCATCAATACAAATTTTGGCGGTTGACAATGTATTCAAATGAACAAATGGAAACCGTAATTTAATCAGTATTTCTTGTCCTACGAAATGCATAATTTTGCCAGTGATTTGTTACATTTTGAAAGGGTAAAAATTATTTATGCATCCCTTATTCAGTTATTCACATTTGTTATTTCTTCGAGCACCTTCATTCTTCAGAATAAGAAAGGAAATATAATGATCTTTTTTATTATAGAGTGATCAGAGTCAAAATAATAATGATTTACGTAGAATTTTGATTTAGGTTTTGCATATTTTCTCACACTTATGTTTAATTTATTAGAGAAAAATACTAATGTCACCCTTCTTTATGTTTTATTGCAGAAAACATATTTCGGGACTATTTTACACCAAATGGAGCTAGAATCGAGTCAATCGGATCAGCGACGCTTATCGACGAAGTTTCTGTTACGGTCCGTATTACCTAATACGGACCACACCTAGCACAGACCAGGAGATAGCGTGAGAAGCACCAAAACCCTCAGCGACAAGGTCCTAATACAGGCCGTATCACCTGATACGGACCGTAACCGAAGGCGCCCCTTAAAAAATAACTGCCGACAGCTATATCCAGATCAATTCCTTAGCCCCTACTCAATCTCCAAACGTCCCTCCACTTCCATAAAAGGCCCCTGGGCAAAAGAATAACTTATCTTTGTAATTAGGGTTATATTTGATTAAAGAGAGAAGAGAGGAGTGCTTGTAACAATGCCGTTTCGCGGCTAAGTTCCTTTTCTTAGGGCTATGCAGTAAGCCTTGTTACTCTTGATGTTTTGATATATATATTTTCTGTTGATTATGATTTCTTGTTGTTGAATCGAAATACTTTTGCAATTTACTATCTCTTCATCTAATTTCAATGATCTAGTTTAATCCATTATGGTAGTGACAGTGCTTTAATGGTAAGAGAAACTATTTGTATGAATTAGCCTCGTTGAGATCTACTAGGTTTATGTGGAGAAAACCTTAGCGGGGAAACCATAAACCAGAACACCAAAACGCGAACCAAGTTCCATCACTTGCGTAAGGAAACTCGCAGTGATCTGTGTAGTAATTTGGGTATTTAAGAGATCAGTCATTTGCGTAAGAAAACTCGCAGTGTCCTATGTAGAATCTCGATGAAAGATCTGTCATTCTTGCGTAATATAAATCGCAGTGACCTATGTGGTGTCTTTCATAAAACAACAGGAAATCAGACGCAACAGGAATATATTATCAAGGCTGATTGAGTAACAATGGTGTGCCGAAACCCTAGGAATTCTCATCTCTATCTTTATTTTAATTACTTTTAATTGCTTCCTAATTTACATTGATCACAACAACATCTCTCAATTTTCAGATTTCGTCTAGCCTTTCGAAAAATTGTGATTCGATCGCTCAAAACTCTGAACCAATATTTCCTGTGGATCGACCTCGAATATACTACTCGATAGAATTGTGCGCTTGCAGTCCGAACCGATAGCATTTCTGAGTTTATAAATATTAAAAGAAACTTGCTCTCTTTTGAGTGATCATAGAGTTTACGATATGTTGCTAGTACTATCCAATCAATTTAAAGTTGCCAATTTGCTTACGGATTTTGGGCCATTAGATTTTGTATTACTATATTTATGTTAAAAATTTTAAATGTTGTATTACTATATTTATGTTAAAATTTTATTATAGTTTTTAAATTTATTTTTATAATTTTTATAATAATTTATGGTTATAATAGTTTTATTTGTTGTAATGTTTTATAATTTGTTATAATTTTATTGAAGTTTTATTTGTTATAATTTTTATAATAATTTCAACAAATAATTTTATAATTAACGATTATAATTTTATTTGTTGTAAAGTTTTATAATTTGTTATAATTTTATTGTAGTTTTATTTGTTATAATTTTGTTTAATGTCATAAATTGATTTTGTTCAACTAGAACAACAAAACTGAATAATCTAAATGGTAATTCTACAACATAAAATTTAACAATCCAAACATGAAATATAACAATTCAAACATAAAATACTACAAATTCATCTAACTAAAAAAAACATAAAAACCCTAACGGTGACGGCGTCGACTAGAGAGATCCAGCCTAGCAAGTGGACGATGGTTTTTGGGCGGTAGTTGACACCCCAACTGAACATCCTCGTCCTTATCCTCCTGCTCATGATCATCCACATGCATCGGTTCCTAGACCTCCGACGCCGCACCGGCCGCCATGGATCCTCCTCCTACAAAGATAAATGTGTACGACGGACCCATGGAAGCTCCTCCTGGATCATCGAATGTGTACGACACTCCCATAGATCAGCCTCCCAGGTAGAAGGATACGTGGTCGGAGGTGGTGTGCTAAATATAGCAGAGGCGAATGCATCTACAGCCTGCGCCCCACTCCCACTAGTCTCGTGATCGTGCTGTCTGGTCTCTGTGTATCGTGGTCTGTAAAGGCTCTCTATCTCGTACCCGGTATCATCTCCAGTAAGGTCAGTCATAGTGGACTCGGGATTGGCCAGCCATGTAGGGGCTCCATCATGCATGTCAACAATGTTAGTTTTGCTACATACAAATAACTAGTAAGTTAATTAAATAATAAAAAAAATAACTGACCTCGCCAATCTGCACCGAAACTCCATACTTGTTATAGTAAACATACCATGTGTTGTTATTCAACACCCAGTTGTGGAATTCCCAACCCGAGTTATCCTCTGCAAAATTAAAGATTACTTAATAAGAATAGATTTTTAAAGAGAAATGATTGTGTATGGCACCTTCATATTTAACTTGTAATCACCTGCAGAAGGTGGCGGCATCTCATCATCGTAGATAGCGACTCGAGCTGTTTCGGATCTCGTGGTATGGGCTTTATCTCACGCCAGTTGTGTTGGATTGTGCAATAATCTACTTATCTGTTTGATTAGATTTGCAAAACATATATTTGTTAAATTTTACAGTTTCTTGTCTTGAGATATGATGCAGGTTCATGAAGATATAAACTTTTAATAAATATTAAAGATGCATGCACAAATGCTACACATATCAATGATGTGCTGCAATGAACCAAAGAATAGACTAAGAAGACTTAGCTCAAGATTAATATTAATTAAAAATCTGTGAAATTGGCAAAATATGCTTGAAATTGAAGTAATTTACATAAATCGTTACAACGGTAACCATAGCATTACAGCGGAATAGTTCATATGCCAAATACATAGTGTAATCGATTTATGTCGTTACAACGACCACTTAAACATTGCAACGGAATAAATCAATTTCAGACTCAAAAACTTCCAAAGAGTTCTATTGTAGCAACCGTTGTAACGCTTGACAAGCATTAGGGTTTCTAGCCCAGCGAAACCTATTAACAGGGCTAACCATTGCAACGGTTGACGCCAGTTACCAAGTTTTGTTTTTCTATCTATAAATAGAAGCCAAAACTAGGTTTGAAAAACAACCTAGCCGCCCCCAATTGCAATATTTTGTATTCTTTTCATATCTAGAAATCTTCATTGTTGCTTAGTTTAAGTTTTCTTGTTTTCACCAAGAACAACTTACGTACACGTTAGATATATATTTGTAGTGAATATTAAACCATTTATTGTTAAAATTTTAAAATGCCCCATATTCACGCCCTATCTAGGTGCCGTTAGGGACCAACAAGTTGATGTTCTCCCCACTGTCGTGCAACATGCCAATGAGGCACCCGTTCCTGCCAGAATCCTCCACGACTGGTGTACTGTGTTGCAACATTTGACATCCTATCGCCCTCCAACCAGTATTCGCCATGTACACCAGGCTGTGTGCAACTCCTCTAATAGTGATCAAAAGCTGCACACAATATTTTTCATTATTATTAGAAAAAAGAATAAATAAACATTTCAATTTTTAAATATGTTGGTTTCATTTATATTTACCGAGCGAGCCTGGATAGGTCCGAAAGGCAAGTAAGTCCTAGCTGCATCACCCATGAGTCTCCGTCGAAGGCTCTCATAGTGCCCCTGTCGATATACTGACGGCATGCCCCCACCTCTGGTACCAGACGGCATATCTCAATGCCCAAGGCCCAGCCCCCAAGCTGACGTCATTAGCCGTATGTAGGGTCCATAAGTGATCCTATGGATATCCTGCCCTCTGGTAATCCTCCCATCGTGCCCTCTCGTAATCCTCCGTATGACGCTGGCTCTAGTCGACTTTGGGCTTATGGTGGTTAGTCCTGCAATATAAATTAATTATAACATATTATTAGTAACGTGTAAGACTACAAGTAATAAAATAACAATGAAATTAAGTAGTGGGTACTTGTGCAGCTTAGTGGTATGTTGCTCGTCCAGCGTAGGAAAGTCCGGGACAAACACATCTTAGCCAAACTGACGGGGCACTCGATAAGAATAGTGACACCCACTATCCAGTAACAAACGACTGGCCCCCGATAATACCAGAGATCTTTCTGCTCCAATGTCAGCCGACAAAGAATGTGGGCCTCGTAGAACGCACGATAGGGGTACCAGGTGACGTTATTATCGGGAAGCATCTGGAGCTGACCCCGGACATAAGAAATCCCCATGGTCTTCCCCTTGCCTGTATTCTCGTATATATGGTGACTACCCCATATGGCACTGTCTGCGGGGCATCTCTCAGCGTCTAGTCTCGTCCAGGGGTGAGGCTGATCTGGAATAACATGCCGACAGATCAGTAGATGTGACCACGACCACTGCTGAAGTAGAAGAAATGGCTCGGCAATCTGTTTATTCTTCGGCCTTGCAAGAGAGAGAGGGGGTGGGGGCGGACCCGCGAGAGAGAGAGAGCGAGGGTGGCACTGCGAGAGAGAGGGCGAGAGAGAGGGGTGGGTTTGGGGGTTTCTCTGTGGGGGTGAGGGCGGATTGAAAGAGAGAGAGACGGGGTGGAGATAGGGGGGATCGGAAGAGAGATAGGGCGAGAGAGAGAGACAGGCCGAAATTTAAAAAAAAATAGGGCACAGACCAAACTGCTCAAACATGGGGCGGTTTGGTATAGAGAGTTGACCGCCTCATAGTGGGGCGGTTTGATATTGGGAACTGACTGCTCAAACATGGAGCGGTTAGGTCATTTTTAAAAATATTTCATAATGGAGAGCATATTTGCTATTTTTTTAGGTATTAATAAAAATTTCAGAAAAATATGAATTGAAGCAAAAATAATAAATTATATGTTATTTTGGATTCATTTGTTATGATAATTAATTTATTTGACACGTTTCCGTACATATAATTAATTTTATCCAATTTAACTTGCATTAACTGTGGTTGACATATTTTTCGAAGCAGCAGTCTTCGTGCATTATCTAAAATTGACTTCTTTTTTTTTCTTTTAAAGTCCTCCGTATTTAAATAATCTCGTGTTTTAGGAATAAAATAAACAACTGATACGCAAAATAAAGATAATCATCGTCTACAAATTACATTTTTCGTGTGCACCAATGATTTATACTTTATTTGCATTTGTTGCTACAGGATTCACACTATTCGCACTCACCGGTATGGGGATCGCACTTTTGTTCAAACTTGTGATTTTGGTTCATACTTTATGGATTCAAATATGCTGCAATTCTATTTAATTTCGTGAACAATAATCTTGCTATCTCTATTTTTCTAAATCCAACAGTTCAACTTTTTTCAAAAACAAATCTCAAAGCAACATTTTTCAAGAACTGTTCTATGCACGCAACTCGAAACAATTCGACGACTGAATTTAGAAAAACAGAGATAGTAGGGTTACTGTTCATGCACGAGGATAGCAGATTTGGATCCATACTTTATTTGTATGTATTAATGAGTAAAACTAGCATTGAGGATTTGGTGAGCATGACTTTATAAATATATCTTGGCTTCAAACGATGAATCCAAACCATTGAAACTCATATACTTCGTGAGTGATGCATGTACATGCAAAATTTTGAAATTTTTGAATTCATTTAGTACCGAGTCAGGCAGTAAAAGAATGAACTTTTTATAAGTTATTTTATGCATTATTTTTCATCAATTTTTTACCGCTTTACTTTGTACTAAATGAATTCAAAAAAAATAATATTTTACATGCATGCATCACTCGTAAAGTATAATTGTTTCAACGATTTAGATTCGTCATTTGAAGTCAATCTGATATACTTTTGAAGTTGTGGTCCCTCTTGGTGAGCACAATACACGCTAGTTTTACTCCTTATTCAGGGGCCGATCTTAGTGTACTTCAAAGGTGGCTAAACCACCCCACTCATATTAAAATTTAAAATTTAGATTCTAATTTTTCTGATTATGTATATTAAAATTTAATTGAAACTTTTATTTACCTTAGCCACACTCATATAACATCATATGTTTATTTGTTGCCTAGTGGTTAAAGTTGTTCATTGTTCTGTAGGAGAACTTAGGTTCAATTCCCACACATTATATATTTTAACATTTTATTTATCTAAAGTTTCTAGTTCAGCCTTTGTCCTTTGCCTAAATAATTCACAAACACTTCATTAGTACGTAAATTTGACACTTATGAATTAAATTTGTACATTGCTGATCTTTTTTTATATGAATCAAAACGATTTTTTTTTTAAAATAGAATTACTGTAAAATCATTTAACGGAACAAGCCTCTGCGTTTTTGATTTTCGGAAACTAGCTTCCACCGATCCTAGGGACCGGTGGAGAAAAAAAAACCCAAGCTACACCGGTCCTAGGGACCGGTGGAGCATGTTTTGCACCTGCCACACCTATTACACGGAAGACCACACGAAAAACACCCTGCACCGATCCTGTGAATCGGTGGAGCTTCAAAAATGCCTCCACCGGTCCTGTGGGTCGGTGTAGGTAGGTTTAGGGTTTTAAACCAGCCAGCCGCACCCTTCTCCTCTCTTCTTCTCTTCCCAGCCTCCATTGTTCTCTCTTCTTTCTTATTTCTTTCATTATTTCGTTTTTCTCAAATTCTTAGAGGAGTTGCCATATGAACAGATCGCCACCACCATTGTACTCAGCATCATCTTCTGATTATTATTGTGAGTTTTTTTTTACTCATGTGTTTATATTTAGTGTTGTAAAGTTGAAAAATATTTGGAGTTAATTTGGTGTTTGAATTTTGTTCAGCAAAATGTCCCTGCTATTGATCAATGTGTATTATGGTGGTAACCTCCAAAGCACTTCAACAGGTGTTGGTTATGACATAGGGGCTGCATTTACCTTTACCGTATATGATTCTACCAGTTTTGCTGTTATAAGACGGCAAATATACGTTGGACTTGAATTGCTTCCAAGTCGAGTCAAATTGACAATCAGGGTACGTATGAACACAGCACAACCCGGATCGTACCATTTCTCACTATTTCGGATAGAAAATGAGGAAACTTGGGATGTCATTAAACAAACTGCAGCTCAAGTGGCTGGATTTAAGGTTATAGAATTGGTAGCTGAGGCACACCAGGGTAGAAACCAAATCGGTTATGATCCGTGTCCAGATAGTTTGCCTGGAGGTAGTAACACACTGTCGGTTCAGACCGGCTTTCATCCTGACTCGGGCAGTGTACCTGTACCCACCTACACACCTCTGGTTCAGGCTGGTGATGACCCTTGTGAGCAATCAGATCGAGACAATGAATCTGATACAAGTTCTTTTGATGATGACGATTCTGATGAAGCATGGGACGCAGATATGGACGAATTTGAGGCTGAAATGAACGCCCGAGAAATATTGAAGGATTGGCACGAGTCGATCCCATTCCTCAATCGAGGACTTAAGCATCCATGTTCATCATTCAACGATGAAATGCCAATGCCATACAAGGATCGTGCATTTTTTGCGAACCCCCCCAAGTTAGATGAAAAATTTGCTGAAGGTCAAATGTTTGAATCCAAAGCCAAACTAAAATCAGAACTTGCTGATTTTCACCTACCCCGAAACACAGAGTTGGAAGTGCTAAACAGCAGCAAAACTAAGTATAGAGTTAAATGTAAATCTTCTAAATGCCAATGGAAATTGTATGCAATTGTAGTACCAACAGGTGCATGGACAATTTCCACCAACCCGTTTATCCACACTTGTTTTGGAAGTGCTGAAAGGTTGGATAGTCATCAAATGACTGCCAGAGTAATTGCTGATATTATTAAACCGGCTTTGAAAGATGATCTGGAGTTAAGCATTAAAGCGGTCAAGCATATGGTTAAAGTTAAATTTGGGTCAGTAGTGCCCTCGTATAACAAGTTATGGAGAGGTAGGGAACTTGCAATTGCCGACTTGTTTGGGAGCTGGGAGAAGTCTTACGAGATGCTGCCATCGTTGTTGGGTGCCATCAAAGCATCTAATCCAGGTACACAGTACCTAATAGAACATGGACCATCAGAAGATTTTAATATCAACATTTTCAACCGGGTTGCATGGGCATATGGGCCATGCATTGAAGCATGGCCTCATCTTCGACCCGTTATCAGTGTTGATGCCGGGTTCTTATCCGAAAGATACAAGGGTAAACTTTTTATGGCTTGTGCTTACGATGCAGAGCAACAACTCTTGCCACTTGCATTTGCAATTTGTGAAAAAGAATCTATAGAAAATTGGGGTTGGTTTATGAATTGGTTGCGTATCAATGTTGTCGGGTCAGGAAGAATCTGCGTTATCTCGGACCAGCACCTTGGTATACGAGGGGTGTTTGAGGCTCCTAATCTGGAATGGTGTGAGGAAAACGGTGAAGCTGTCCACCGACTGTGTTCACAGCATATTTGTGAAAATATTTGAAAAAAATACCCTCAAAAGTGGATCAAAACTGTATTCAAAAAATATGTTGAGAAGAAAAAAATCTGGAGATTTGAAGAGGGGATGGAAAGAATTAGGCAAAGAGATGCAGACGTATATGACTACATTATGAAATTTGGTAAACGGCTCCGCAACTCTAATGCAGAGCCTTTGGCTCTGCATAAGTGGGCACAAGTGCATGATGGATTCCTCAATCGATGGGGTATAATGACAAGTAATGGCTCTGAGGTACTAAACAGTGTATTTAGGATTGCCAGGCAACTACCTGTGTGTGCAATTGTTGAAAAGACCTTTTATAAGTGCGTCGACTGGTTTGTAAATAGGCGGGAGGCCGCGATTGGATGGGAGGCATCGGGATTGGATTTTTCAATGAACATTACACTGTTTTTACATCGTCGTAATGAGAAAGCAAGGAAACATGATGTAAGACCGATGTATTATGGCCATAACAGCTATGAGGTTATTGATAAAAATGGAATTCTCGAGACAGTAAGTCAATAATTCGATAAATCTAATTATTTACTTTCACGTAATACATTTGATGTAAATATGATTTTTTAATTGAAGGGTGTTCGGGGCGAGGTGAAGTACGATGTTACCTTCCCTGCAGAAGGAATGCCTATATGTGTGTGTCGGAGACCTCAATTAACAGGAATCCCATGTAACCATGTTCTGGCAGTTTGTTTCTTTAGGAGGCTAAATCCTAACGACTATGTTAACCCATATTACAGCTTACAAAATTATATAAATACTTGGTCTGGTCGTTTCTATGGATTTGGAAATAAAAGGAATTGGCCATTAGTTGATGGCCCCATTATAAGGACAGATCGGGATAAGGAAAAAATAAATAAGGGTAGGAGAAAACACAAGCGAAGAATTATGACTATGGACAAAATGGAGGCCCCTGCCAGGAGGCGTAATGCTCGACAACACAATCAAGAGTCAACTACAGCAAGACATTCGGGTATAACAATTTAAAAATTCAAAATACAATTTCGTTTATTTCCAATTAAATTTGAACTAAGTTGTACTCATTTTGTAACAGGTGCATCGACTCGATAAACTCGTAGGATTTAGGGATTTCTAAGTTTATGCATTATGTTGAACTAAGTTGTACTCATTTTATTTGAACTAAGTTCTATTTATGTTGTATTCTAAGATTTTATGTTGTATTCTAGGAATTTATGTTGTATTCTAAGAATTTATGTTGTATTCGAAGAATTTTTATTGTATTCTAATAATTTATGTTGTAATTTTTATTGTATTCTAAGAATTTATCTTTGATATTTTTATTGTATTCTAAGAATTTAATCAAGAAATTATGCTTCGGTGGTACATACATGAATTTCAAATATGATTCAATTAAGCATAATTTAAACAACATATTTAGCCATGCTACAAAAATTCAAATTAACATAATAACATACATATAATAAAGCTACAATAGTCCATTTAACATTACAGATAACATACATATAAAATTCAAATTATAGCTACAATAGTCCATTTAACATTACAGATAACATACATATAATAATGGATCCAATCTAACATTAATCTTCAGGTACCTCTGCAAAAAAAAAATTAAAAGGTATCATGCATTAGTCAATAAATAATGGATCCAATCAAAAATTTAAAAGGTATCATGCTTAATAGAGGCACTTACTCAGTCGAAACATGTTAACGCCTTCGTCGGCACTGTCGAGTAGGTCCAAGGGCGTCAGTCCCGGGAGTGTACGGCTGAGTAGGCTGCCGTATACGGACTCCAAGAGGTGGACCCGAAGTGGATGGACCATAATCTGCTGTAAGATTTCCCGGATCTGCAGTGGATGGTCCCATCATACTAAAGTCTCCCGTTAGTTCATCGAGCATGAACTGAGGTATAGATCCATGCCCTGTGCCGCTCATGAAGTTGTCCCACGTCGGGGGAGGCTCTGAAGTTGTAGGCCGACAATAATGCTGATCAGGGATATCATCATCCAAATTGATCATGTCCAAGTCCACAGGGATCCCAGCATTGTCGAGTATGCCTCGGAAGATGTGGATCTGATCAATATCCTCCATAATGTCACGAGCATTCTCGAGCATCATCTTGCCATATGCCATTTGTCCCGGGGTCCTCACCATGTCTATTGCCTGCATAGTGAATTGTATCGTGCGAGAAATCTGCATAATACATTTCGAACTGTGACATATTGCACATTAATATTGAAAAATCTAGTTTGATTGAAAAAAAAAATAATGTACGAACCACACGAGAATGCCTATGACCATGAGGAACGTATGCCAGTGTTGCAACATCTCCTGTCCGCGGGGGAGCCTGACGTCGTAGAGCTTCCGGATTGTTATCTGATAGATACACTGATCTCATACCACGCGCGTTGAACCAATGCATGTACATATGATGCCTACTCATGTCATATGGTCTCCGCTCTCCAATTAATACTGCAGGCTTCTCGATGTACTCACTAAGAGTAATCGCCCAACAACCATCCCTTGTTGAATTGCCATCGTGATACCACGTCTTTCGTAAATAACTGATCTCATCCCATGGTAGAGGAGGAGGAGGCGGGATGACTTGGTACTTACCAAACTGGCGCATGACCCTATCCGCATGCTGAAACTCCACCATCCAAAAATGGATCACGTAACCGCAACTCATCCAATACCTCTTTTGTCGTCGGACATGTCGAGGTAACTGATCATAGTAATCAACGTATGGTCGCCAGTTAACTGTCTCATCAGCTAGTCTATCGAAGTTATCTCTATACGTGGCTGTACCACCTGTAAAAAAAATATTAATTTTATAAAACAATTATAAATCTATCGAAGTTATCTCGAATTATAAATCTTTTTACCTAAGTGAGGGTTCTCTGGCCACAAATGAAAAGTGGTCCACTTCACACCGAAAGCATTCCTCGTATCCTCATCGGCACCACCGAAGGGAGGTGGCTCTGATCGGGGTATAGGCCGACCAACAGCAAATCGAGTCCATGACCAAATCTGTAACAACAACATCGGACCCGCTATCGTGTCTGCCCCCGCGTGGCAAGCACGTGACAACTCTCGATAGAGATGTGCAAGTACAGCACCTCCCCAATTGTATTCTCGTGGAGTCTCTAGATCAGTGATGAATTGCAAGTACATCGCAGGGACTCCATCCGCACTTGAATCTGGAAACATAACCGACCTGAATAAATCCATACAAAAACCTCGAGTGTACCGTGCAACTATCTCATCATTGTGCCAATCTTCTAAGGGTAAACTAAATTGCGCCCGCAACCATTTTAGTCTAAGCGCGTAAGCAGAGACGGACAATCGTTCTTTCGATGTGTTAGGATTATAAATCCTATATTTATATGGCATTGTCTGATGGAGGTGATTGTAAAAAATAGCCGGATCAGCCCCTAGATCAAATTCTAAGTATGGGTCCCAATTAGTATCGCTGGTGCCAGTAATCGTGTCACCTGCAAATTAAAAGAATTATACAATTAACAATTTATTTTTTATAAATTGTTAATTAAATTAACCGATAAACAACTTCTGATTATTAATTACCCTTAGTCGATAAGTCCCATAGACATGCAACATCTTCCAAAGTCACTGTCACCTCACCGACAGGTAGATGAAATGTATTGGTCTCCGGCCTCCACCTCTCAACCAGAGCAGTAATCAAATGCGGATCAATCTTGCAATCATTAAGGCCAGCAATTTGATACAACCCTAACCTCTTCAGAGCACCGTCCATCCGACTGTTGTAAGCAATACTAGTCTGATGTGAATTTACCTGCAATGAAGAGGTAGGCTGCCAAAAAGAATTAAAACATTATAAACCCTTCAAATACTTCATATAATATTTATTTGCAACAAATAATTAATAAATATAATCAAAATTACCATATCACGAAGTTGCCATGCCCTGTGGTTCTGTGGTGCTAATTTCAACAACTCTGGATAATCCGGATTATCCATTGACTCTGTTAGAAAATTTGATAAACAAATATTTTTGCAACTGATGAGAGTCATTACACATAAATATATAAACAAATATTTTTTTCAAGCATATGGCTACAATAATGAAAATTGAACTATATGTAAACAACATATCATCTAATTTTGATTTTAAAAATAAACTTCATGAACACTTAATTACACAAATTTATACTACATATTACTAATTTTACACATTTATTAATTTATCTAATTTTAAACTTCATGAGAGTCATCACACATTTATCTAATTTTACAAAAATTATAATACATATTACTAAAAAGTTACATTAAACTACATGAACACTTAATTACACAAAATTATACTACATATATACTAAATTACACTAAATTAACATCAAATAAATTCTAAATTAACACTATATCACTACATTACACTAAATTAACATCAAATGAACTCTAAATTACACTACATTACCACTAAAATTACTAAATATACTCCAAATCAACACTAAATTACACCAAATACTAATTTAACACTACATTTCACAAAAACAATCTAAATATACTAAACAAACTAAATTAAATTAGTTATTCATTTTAATTCGGCTAAAATAAAAAATTATAAAAGAGAGATATTTACCTCGTCAAAATCGTAGATCCGAAGAGTTTCTAACTCTCTTAGACGATCTAGAAATTTTAAACAATTGGATGGAGAAATGATTGAGTAAATTGAGAGGATAAAAGAAAAAGAAAAAAAAAAAGAAAAAGAGTTCGAAGAGGGAGAGGAAACGAAGAAGGAGAAGAATGGGAGAGACAGAGATGAGCTCTCGGGCTGCAAAATTAGAGATCAAGCCTCCACCGGTCCTAGGGATCGGTGGAGCTAAAGATGAGGGATTTTCTGTGGCAAGGATTTCGTCTGGTGCAAAACAGGCTCCACCGATTCCCAGGATCGGTGTAGGTTGGGTTTTTTTTGCTACACCTGTCCCTAGGATCGGTGGAGGCTAGATTTCGAAATACCCAAACCCAAAGGCTTGTTCCGTTGATTTAGTTTTACAGTAATTCTATTTAAAAAAAAAATCAATAAAAACTATACTGATACATATATTTTGCTTAAAAGGTAAGAAAAATATTTTGTAGATATCATGACCAAAGTGCAAAATTTTTTGTTACTACATGTGCAGAAGTTGCATTTATTTGTACTCTCTTTACTAAAATATTATCTAAATTTGTTATGCCAATAATGAAAATATATCGGCTCCAACTTAAAAAGACGTTGGATTGTCATTATTTTTAAAAAATTGATAGATTTCATTTACTAGAAAGAATATTAAATCTGAGTCATGAAACTATTAGAATTTCTAATCTGACGTGACAGTTGCTAAATCAGTTTCAGGAATGTAGATGGATTTCTTATTTAGCAACTTTGCTCAATAATTTCTTATTAAGAAATTGTTTATAAACTTTAACGTGGCAAAACGATTGGCCTGTATTCGCTAAAATTAGTTTAATTTACTGCTGATGTGGCTTATCAATTTTAATTTACTGATGATGTGGCTTATTAGAAACTCTAAAATTAGTTTAGGGATGTGAACATTTAGAAATTCCGGAGTCTATAATTTTTTAAAAGCAGTTTAACAGTTATTTAGAAACTCTAAGAGTTTCAGGGATGTAGATGCTCTTAATAAGCAAAAAAATATTCAATTTTGATGAAAATCCAAGATAAAATCAAATAAACTTTATTTAAAAACTCTACACTTTATAAATATATTAAATATGGTAATTTTATGGTCCTATGTGTAAAAGTCCCTTTCTTTATTATTCCCTGAATTCGCCTTGCTAGCTTGCAACACAAATTCGAAATATAGAGCTGCATTTTAGTGTTTTATCTCGGTTTCTTGTTTGCGCAACAAAGGAGCTCTTCCCCTCTTCGATCCTATCCCAAGGTACTAATCTTTAATTCCACTTCTGCTTCGTTATGTTAGTTGGATTAATTTGATAGTCCTCGTATAATTTCCGTTTGATCCAATTAAGAACCACCTTTTCCAATTTTGTTTAACACTTCTGTGGTTATGCCAGTAGATCTCTGACCGAATCTGCAAATTAATTGATTTTTGCATGCAAATATTCTCAAATTTAGTTTCTTTTGTCTGTTTAGCCTAATTTTTCAGCCCCTTATACTGACACCCCAATAACTAGATCTCTTATGTGGTTATGGTAAGTGTATTATTTCCATGATGCTTATTTCAACCAAAGTAACATTCCAGTTCTGAACTTCTTATTGATATACATTCATAGCTATCCATTGTTATTGGATACATGTATGCATAATCTAAGTCCATTTTGATGCTGAAACAGTAAATAGAAAGAGAGAGAGAGAGAGAGAGGATGGGTCGTGGTGTGAGCGCTGGAGGGGGGCAGAGTTCACTTGGCTATCTCTTTGGCAGCAGCAGGGAGGCACCGAAGACGGCAGTAGAGAAACCTGAGCCATTAGAGCAGGTCCCACCACCGCCTTCTGACAAGGCAAAGCAAGCCCCGGCTGGCGTCCAAGGTGGCGGCTCCCAGACCAACAACTATTTCCGATCCGAAGGCCAGAATTGTGGCAACTTCCTCACTGTATGTTTATAATTCACCAAGTTTTTTGCTCTGTTACTATATTTGGTGTTCAGTTTTTTTTTTATTTGTATATGTAGAAATCTTGGCTTAAACTTGCTCTGAGCATAAATGTATAAGAGGGAGGATCACTTGACAATATTATATTTTGGCAATCTTAAATTTGAAATCCAACATTACAGGCGTGATTTATCATGTCTATAAAAAAAATTTGAGGTTTGATGTATGTTTCACTATATATCAACAAGTGAATTGAAATTAGATGGTCCTTGATGCATCATCAAACAATACTTAAATTGCATGAAATTTGATTGTTAACCTATCTATATGCCCAATAAAATACCAATGAATTTACTTTTCAATTTTAATTTATTTATTTATTTTGGAAAATTAATAGTCGAGATTGTCAAAAATAATCATTGTCAAGCGATCCCTCCTCAATGGATAAGAATAAAGTATAAGAAAGATAATAAGAAGCAGCAAAAGTCGACCGTTGTTGGATATGGTACCTGGCTTCGCAAATGTTCTTTTGTTTTCTCGATTATTGGAACTTTATTATTACAGAAAATTTCGCTTATACTTTGCAAAATTGATATACAGGATCGTCCTTCGACTAAGGTGCATGCTGCTCCAGGAGGCGGTTCATCCCTTGGTTACCTTTTTGGTGGCAGTGGGCCTGAGAGCAAATGAAATCCTTAATTTGGGATCCGTAACAAAGATTGTTCGTCGTATATCTGATAAAAAGTTATCTGGTTTAATTTGTACTTATTGATGTGGCACATATATATATATATATATAGATACCCTTGTCTCAAGGTTGTGTGCATTTGTGTGTGCTTGTTTGACCAAACTGTTAGCGAGACTTAAAATGACATTTTTTTTTTTCATCCTTTTCAGTGTCATCTTTTGATTCTGGAGTGCATTCTGCTGTGTAGTTCTTCATTTTTTTTTTTTTTGCTTGTTCAGTTGTATATGCTGATTTCGGGGTGAACTATTAAGGATTTATAAAGGTTGTAAACTTGTAATATAGTAATGCTAAACAACAGTGAGTGACTTATGCTTGCCTGAGTACATCTTTCTATTTTTGGTTGCTTGAGGTGTATTGCCTGGAGACCCAATGGCTTAAATTAATTATAAGGTTGATAATCACCAATGTTTTGAAAATTGAACTGTGAACAAAAGCAAGTTTCATCAGTACTCTGGATCATTAAGTTAATCTATATAAAAAGGGGGAATCGGTTATATACCCATCAAAAGTTTTGAATTTGGATATTTGCCCATATTGTATTCAAATTTGAGGTAAATTTCTAATACAATATGGGCAAATATCCAAATTCAAAACTTTTGATGGGTATATAACCGATTCTCTCATATAAAAACTAGGGTTCTAAATAGCTAGCTACAGCTACGCAATAGCTGCGCTCTAGCTTTTTCGGACCTCAAAAGCTATAATGTTATTAACCGTTTTTCTTTTATAAAGATTCTAAATAGTTAGTCATAGTTGCGCTATAGTTTTTTCGGACCTTAAAAGCTATAGTGCTATAATCGCTATTTAGAACCTTGATAAAAACAATTACTTTTTTAAATGGACATGAATATAACATGAGTCATTTTGCAGGGAATTTTGGCTTAACGTGAATTTAGTAAGATTTTATGAGATTTACATATGAATCCATGTTTGGTAAGAATTTGAGGATTTAAATGCATATCCATAATAATTATTCTATTGAATTTTAGATCTGATTCTGAATATGCATAGGATATTTAAACTAAAATGTAACCTGAGTGAATAGATTATTTTATATTATAGAACTAAAAATTATAAATATTATTAAATTAATTGGTATGATTTCTTTTAACTTGATATATAGATTTGAAATAATTTGCAATATATTTATTTGTGTATTAGAGTAATATTACTCAATTGATATACAAGATTCAAATACAAATCTACAAATATGATGGATCATTTTAAAATTTATTTGCGGATCCAATAAGCTATTTATGCGAATTCAGAATGAGATTATAAAACTATAAACAACTAACAATATCACAAAAGCAAACCAAAGTAAATCAAACAAGAGACAATTTTCGTGTATGGATTTCTTTTCTTTTTTAAAACTTGGAAATAAATAAAATTAATGTGACCCAAATCTAACCCATCTAGAACACAAATGACCCAAGACCTGAAGGCCCAAGTGACAGAAACCAGGCATGGTTTACAGATATTACATTACAGATCTCTTGCCAAAAATAATGCATTCAGCCTGTTGAATATCGTTGAAGATGCATAGCAATTCTACCTTAGTGGGAGATGCAACAATGGGTGGAACTTAGCATAATAGCATATGGGAAATTTGCCGATTCAACCCTGCTTCTTCTTTATCTCCTTATTGCAAACTTGCAGTTTCGAATCAAACAAAAATGGGAAACAAGGCATCAATTAATACTTCATTTCATTTTTAGGTTTAATTGTAACAGATAGTAATTCTATTGTAAATTACCAAAATAATATGGTATTAGAACAGTGAATCATTGATACAAATCCGCACCATTAACCAAAATATCAAAATTCGGAAGTAATATTTTCTACATTTTTAAGAATTTATAAAAATTGGTTTCTAATCAATACAATACTAATATTAAAACATTGCGGTAAATATAATGAAACTAAATATATAAACAAAAATATTTTTTTTATGTTTCTTATAAACTTGATATTTTACATCAAATCACATTTGTGGGACAACACAACAAAAATGGAGTTGCTGAAAAGAAAAATAGATATTTTCTAGAAATAACTAAGTCATTAATGTTACAAAAAAAAATTGGTAGGAAGTGGCCGCTCACCATGGCATATTTAACAAATATTTTCTTTTAATTTAATTTTATAAAATAAATCACCCTTAAAAGTCTTAGATAATAGTTTCATAAATTTAAATAATTTGTTGTACATGTTTTTTTATATATTCAAAGTAAGTTTAGAGACAAATTAGACAAATATGCAACAATATTTCGTGGATACTCATCCCAAAAATAATGTGTAGGTGTTATGATCCAAGCATTAAGAATTATACATATCTAAGAATGCTACGTTTTTTTTTAAAATAACTTTTATTTAAAAACCTAAAAAAATATCAAATAAAAAATTAAAATTATTTACAACGACCTAGGTCACAACTAACCTTGTTTAAAGAAGTTATAAACAATGAGATGGGTATTTAAGAATCTCAAAGTGAGTAAAATACACCAAAATTTTTATATATAGCATTTTCCCAAAAAAAATAAACCAAAACATCTCTGTTTCTGGGTTTTTCTAATACCCAGGCTGTAGAACACCGGAGTAGCCCCAAACAATGGGGTCCGCACAATGCCGATGCGCCCCCCTTTTTTTTAAATCTGAAATGTGTTATTTTTGTTTTAATTTTTGTTTTTAAAATTGTTTTATTTGTTTTGGTTTAGGGTTTAAATGTTGTTTATTAGTAAAATATTGTTTGCTTGTAGGATCAAAATTTTTGGAAATAACATTTGTTTGGAATACCGTTTGTGTACAAAGAAATAATGATATAATAAACAACATAAATAAATAACAAAACAACAAATAAAAAAAATAATAAAGCAACAAAATAAATAAATGACAGCATCTAACAAATAAGTCTCAGTAAATGACAAAACATCTAACAAAATACAAAATAAATAAATGATAGCATCTAACAAATAAGTCTCAGTAAATGACAAAATATCTAACAAAGTACAAATCAAAACCCACGGATCAGGACCCCCAACCCTGCTTGGATAGTGGCGTCTCGGCAGTATTTGATGACTCTAGGATTCGTTGTCCTCTGCCTGGACATCCTTTGCCTGAATCAGCTCGTCATGAACCTCCTCAATCTCGGATGTCTGCTAAACTCCACTTACATATTCTCTGTATAGCTCTCTGGCTACATACTCTGGATCATCTCTAAGATGCTCGATCTCCTTTCTCCATAATGTGATGCCGAGTGACGCGTCATGCCCTGACCCGACCCAAATCTTCGGATAGCAATACTTGGGCTGTATGCAGGGCAGTTGTCTGACTCAGGCTTGTCCCATTCTAGCACACCTGTCTTGTTAGCCATAAATAGATGACCAACAATCAGATGTGAGTACGACCAATGTTGTAACAACATGCATGTTCCAATAAATATCTTGTTCTTTTTCCAATAAATAGTCTAAGTTAGACTGTTGATCAACGACTTGAACTTAAAGATCACAAAGAACGCCTATACTTATCTTATCTGGTGGATGTGTCTTGGGCTATTTTTTATTTTACCTCGATATATAAATATCTGAAATTAAGAGAATCTATTTCTGGGTAGATCCATTTCTAGGATAGATTTAAGGAGCCGACATTTTATTAATATCCAAAGTTAAATACAAATTATTAATTTTGCTCAGAATTTTGTAATTTCGCTAAAACTACTCATAGGTACCCGAGTGAACCGGTCATTATCTGGCCGGCTTACTCAATTTTTTTTTTTTTTTTTTTTTTTAGAGAGACACTATGAAAATCAAAATATTGAAATCTAACACTGAAAATTTAAAATTTTTGTTTAAATTATTTGTTATATTACTTCTTTTGATGTAATTAGCATATTTATACTAAAATACGCTAGATTACTTGAAATTATGTTGAATAACACTAAATTATGTTCAATTATGTTCAATTATACTAAATTACGTTAAATTACAATAACTTCTCTAATTATGCAGCTTTACGGTAAATTACGCTAAACTACACAAAATTACGCTATAGTAGACTGATTTTGCTCATCTTTCGATTTTGCTCATCTTTTATGAATCATAAAAAATAGTAAAAAATTTTCAAAAATAGTAAAAATTGGTATTCTGCAAGTTCATTATGTAACTAATTTACTGAGCTACTTGGATTGAATAATAGAAACGAAAATCTTAATCGGAAACTTCAACTCAAGATTTGAGGCTCTTCCCTTTGTTTTTTAGCGATTCTCAATTTTGGAATTCGGCATCACAGGCACGGACGCATGCGTATTTTCGCTAGCTTTCTGGAAAGTGGTCATTTGCTGAAATCGGACAATTGAGCGCTGTTTTATGACCGTTTGAAGTTTCATCGTCATTTTTCGTCTTTTCAGTGAAGATATCATCCCTATTCATTTGTAATTTAGCGTAATTTACCGTATTTTAGCGTAATTTAATGTAATTTAGTCGTAATTTAACATAATTTAGTGTAATTCAACATAATTTCAAGTAATCTAGCGTATTTTAGTATAAATATGCTAATTATACATCAAAAGAAGTAATATAACAAATAATTTAAACAAAAATTTTAAATTTTCAGTGTTAGATTTCAATATTTTGATTTTCATAATGTCTCTCTAAAAAAAAAAATGGAGTAAGCCGACCAGATAATGGCCGGTTTACTCGGGTACCTAAGCCGGCCATTTTCTGGCCGGCTTGGGTAGTTTTAGCGAAAGTGCGGGATTCTGGGCAGAATTAATAATTTGTATTTAACTTTGGATATTAATAAAAATGTCGGTTCAAGGAGCTGGCTATCCGAAGGCGTCTACTTGTATTTTACTGGCTTATTTTAAGCTACATGAGGGAACTCCCCTCGTAAAATCTCGACAGCCTTTCTTTCAAAATATAATTGCTTTTCCTACATTGGCAATTAAGCAGGATAATACTAAAAAAATATCGATGCGTCGCTTATGTTTTTACAATGAAACATCGATGCAATTCTGTCATTGTTAGGCCGTATATAAAGCATCGGAATTTAATTTTAAAATGCTGATTATTGTCAAATTAAATTCACTAGCCACAGACAAACACTAAACTTTAGTGTCATACGACACTGTAAAAAAACATCGGTACTTCAATCCGAGTTTTCTACGAATTTTTCTTCTAGCGAACTATGCTATACTCATCTTAAAAAAAAAAAAAAAATTTAAGTACCGGCTATTTTTCGGCCGGTACTGAATTAAATTGAGTACCGACCAGAAAATGGCCGGCACGAATATTTTTATAACTTTTCAGATATTAAACTTTGGATATTAATAAAAATGTCGGCTGTGAATTTCTCTGTTGATATTTTGGGCATTTTTTCCTTGTCGACCGGGTTGGAACTTGGAACCCGATCACCTCTGACACCTCTCTTGGTTAACTCTTGTCAAATGTACCAATTCACCAAGGCACCAATACCTTTTTACCCTTTTAAATGCTGGTTGTGGGCTTGTACTAGTGGTATCAGATTCTGGTATCGGTTTTGTAATGGCTGGGATTAAATCGTACGTACTTTTATTAAATATTTATGTTTAACAGCATTACAATAAATATATAATTTCTGTTTAACTTGTCTTGTCTTAATTGGGTATTAATTATGTTTCATTTTAGTTAAATTGGACATAGTAAAGTTTTTTTTTACTGTTCTGTATTACATCTAATTCCTGCTTGTAAAAGCTAGTAAAATATGATCCTTCTTAGCTAGTTACCCTTGAAAGCAATGGAGAATGGTTGAGAAGTGAAAGCAATTTCGTCACCTTGGTAGATAGTTAAGGAAGCATCTGATTTTCGTAATTATATATTTATATAATATATATATATATATCCTGAGGTAAGATCCAGATTCAGCTATTGCCCTTGGTGGGGGCCGTGGGGAAAACATATATATAGTAGTAAAGGACGTATAGGTGGTTTGGGTGGCAACTGGGGATTCGGTGCTGTCTCTAGAGCCGGCAGCTGTAGCGTCGGATCAAATATCTGAGGGCAGCTGGCCCATAACGTCAAATATCTTGTGCGACAGTGACACTGGGTCCCACTCCTGCCCGTACTCCCCTATATGACTATATCCACCGGGACGTTAATATCTAGGGCACTCAGGATATTATGCTTCCCTAGCTATCTCCTCGAACCAAGGAAAGGGATTCATTCTCAACATGCATATTCTACCTCTCTAGCTAGCTACTTCATTTTACAAGAGAATCCAGCGTTTTAATTAATAAATATATACATCAACTTTAGAATTTCCATTGTTATTGATTGCATACCATTTTTACGATCGTGAGCTACACAAAACCTATATATGCAGTACGTGTATATATAGGTCTTAATTGTATTTTACACAAGTTCTTTTGAATTGTACTAGAACAATTAAAAGAAAAACTTGGCTTCAAGGTTGGATTTTAATTGTTGGCATGTGAAACTCGTATTAGATTACATATATTGAGCTATGCTATTTTCATTTTATTTATTTGCAACTTTGTTCAAGTGAATAATAAGAGGGATCATATATATGAGCAAAGCTGGGGTGTGATGTGCTCACCAAGAGGGTTTGGTGAGCACAACTCCAAAAGTATATTGGATCGACTTCAAACAACAGATCTAAACAGTTGAAATCCATATACTTCATGAGTGATGCATGTACATGCAAAATTTTAAAAATTTCGAATTTATTTGCTACAAGGTCAAGCGGTCAAAGAAATGGTGAAAAATGAATATATAAAACAACTTATAAAATGTTCATTTCTTTGACCGCTTGACCATGTAGCAAATAAATTCGAAACTTTCAAAATTTTGCATGTAAATGCATCACTCATGAAGTACATGGATTTCAACAGTTTGAATTCGCCGTTTGAAGCCGATCCGATATACTTTAGAGTTGTGCTCACTAAACCCTCTTGGTGAGCACATCACACCCTAGCTTTGTTATATATATATTGTATTCTCATCATGTCTTTACTTTTAAATTTTATAAGTTATTTTATAACAAAAAGAAGTAACTTTACGACTTCTTCTTGAATTCTAACTGAAAATATCTGGTCAGACTTTTAAATTCTATAACTTATAGAATATTTTCAGTTAAGATGCATCTAAACCTTCCCCATTAAACAATTTTATTGACTTTTTTTTTTAATGAAACAATTTTACGACTTAAATGTCGGCATACAGTGATTCATATTCTTAATGTAATAAGAATCGGCTGGTCCCGATCATTTTGAACTTTCACAATCTTGATAGCTAGATTACAAACACTGGAGGTGGAGGGGTTGCATAGTCTAGCTAGATGGCAAAACACCCACGCCTCGGCTGGCCGGCCGGCCGGCCTGCTCGATGCGACGATCAGCTTGCTAGCTAGGCTCAAGGGGGTGGTCAAATTTGGGGGAAATTAATGCCTGCTCAGCCTAGCTATAGTATATATATATGTCATTATAATGCAACCCACCGATCCAAAACTAATGAAGGTAGTTGTTATATGAGCTGGTAAATAATAAGAATAAGGTACACTTCAATGGTCCTATGATATTTCATATTTGTGCTAGCAACGGACTCAGCAATTCATGATGATTAAAGTTATATTAGAAGTAAGAGCTTTGTGATTTTTCTCAAAAGGAATTTTCTAAAATAAAATCTACGGTCCAATGAAATTTATGATGGGAAAGAATGGTTAGCCTAGATGGCTATAAAGTGATATATACTCTTCGTACAAGGCACGATTGATACCGACATGAATAATTTCAATTTAATATAAAAACATCTCATTGAACATTGATGCCAAAACAAGCATTTTGAAAAGCAGGTAAAAATAGAAAAGAAAAAGTTTCAGTACATTTGACCCGGAACGGAATGCAAAAGCATCCGTTCCGTTTCGGCACGAAACGGGTGCCGAAACGGAACGGATCATTTGATAACCTTGGATATTTGCTTAATTTGGAAAACTCCGGGCGATCTCTTCTCAGTGGCAGCAGGTATCAAATTCTTGTTAATAATTTCGCACAGGAATCATGGGTCCGGCCGTTCGGGGCAGGGGCAGGGGGTTTTGGGCCGTACGATTCCTCTGCTAACGTACGACAATATTTTATGGTCGTTATACTGCATTCATATCCTCTGCATTAACTCAAAAAAGAAACTATTGAGTTAATGTATCTGGACCGTCCGATCCGCTTTAAGATCCGTGCAAACTAGATCCACACTAACATTAAAGGGCCCTGAATAAGGTCCGTTTAAAATCAGACGGCCGAGATGCGTTAACTCAAAAGATGCTCTTTTGAGTTAATGCAGACGATGCGGACGCGTTAATCTGCGCGCGAGTGGACCGGAACCAAATGTCCCCACCTGACCTCAATCGAGTGCGTATCCTCTGAGATATCTCAACTTTTTGAGTCACCGACGTAATGGTTCTTATTCCGAAATAGCGCAGGTTTATGCTTTGAGATTCGTGCCGAACGTATTTGAACGGTTGAGATTTTCCGGAAAACACTCAAGAGTTTGAGATACCTCAGAGATGACTATTCACCTCCATCCAATAGGATTTGAACAGCTCAGGACATACTTCCCGATACCCATCTAAAATTTGACAACGCAGCGTCACAATACCGCTCCTTTTACCATAAGAGGTTTTCTCTGATCTGAAACCGCTTCTAACTGTTAGGGGCATATAGATGGAACTCCCGTATATTAAATGCGAACACCATTCACTATTCAGTGTTTTTTTTTTTTTTTTTAAAACCCGTAGGTAACTATTCAGTGTGTACCAATTCTGCTAAAATAATTTCTATCATGCAAAGTTAATAGATTTTCTCTAATTTGTAAAATTAAAAAAAATATGAGTTGATGTACGTTTAATTATTGTGCTATCACATATTTCATGTCAAGCATTTTTTTCTATTAACATATTCTTCAGTAAAAAATATTGACTATATATTTAAAATTTCTTAATTCTGTAAAATTTTCCAATTTGTCAGTAACTTTGTAAATTTGTACTCCAAGTCTCCAACCATTAACCCTACTCTAATATTAATTAGTGAAAAATGTGTTTTGATTGTCTGAGTCCACAAAATCAATAAATGGTAGACCAATACCAAGCACTATTATCCCAATCCCACCTACAAATTTCCATCCTGACTCACTCTCTCTCCCTCTCTCTCTCTCCCCCCACTCCATTGGAAGAAACATTTTTCACTGTACTTTCTCCTCTCATACCTTGCAAACGAAGAGCACCATGGGAAGGGGAAGAGTGCAACTGAAGAGGATAGAGAACAAGATCAACCGTCAGGTTACCTTCTCCAAGCGACGCGGTGGTCTCCTCAAGAAAGCAAACGAAATCTCTGTCTTGTGCGATGCCGACGTGGCTGTCATCATTTTCTCTACCAAGGGCAAACTCTACGAGTACTCCACCGACCATAGGTAACATTTCATGTTTCATTTCTTTCAGGAATCAGGCTTCATAGTTATGCCTTAACGTCGTCTAAGTAGATGTTTTGACTTGATTTGATTCAAAAACTTACAGTTCATGCAAACAGTAACACACTGTGTGTGTAATTTTGAAAAAAAAAAAAAAAAGAAACTCAAGTGTGCAGTCAGATATATGCCAGTATATTCTATCAGATCCAATCTGATTTGGAATTGAACTTGAGGCATTCAGTTGCTTATATATGCCAGTATATGTCTTGGTCCGAGTATATATAATCAAAATGTTATTGTTTTTGTATTGTATTTAATTTAAGTTTTTTGTTTGTGCTTTTCATGCGATATCATTGTAAGCTAAGCCTTGTAGTATACTATATATATCCAAAGTTTTTGGTCATTCTCTCTCTTTGCATTACCTCGTTCTTATTTTACCCCTTCCATTAATTGTAGGAAAAAAAAAAACATTATTCTGAACAAGAGGCCCAATTGAAAAAAAATATATATATATATATCTTTTCCTTGTTTAACTGTCATGTTATTGCAAGATAAGATATCAATGTGCAAAAAAAAAAAAAAAAGATATTGGGCATGCATGCAACTTTCCTTCTGTGTAGATCAAGATTCTTTTTTATATCATATTCAAAAATATCCTGATTTTTTTTTATTAAAAATATAAAACTTTAGCTCCCCTTGATGCTTCATGTGTAACATTAATAGTTATATATACCTGTCTAAAGACCACCACTAAAAGTATTCTTTGCTTTGTAAGCTGCAAAGAAGATCCTTCATTTCTTCTGAGGAATTAAATGTTTCTTTGGATACAGTACTGTGCATCCACTGTCATTACTGTGATGGCATTAGGGGTGCAAACGGGTTGGATATTACCCGACCGTATCCAAATCCGTATCCGAAAATTAGATACGGATATGGTTTTAAATTTTAATTATCCGTATCCAAATAGTAGATATATACTATATAGTTTAATGAAAAAATTTATGTTATTCACTATTATAAAAAGCATATATCTGTATTCGTATCCGTATCCGTCTAATATCCGATCCGTATATGTATCCGAAAAATAAAAGCGGATACGGATATGGTTTTACCACTATCCGATCCATACCCGATCCGTTTGCCCCTAGATGGCATGCTGGCACCTTATGGGATAAATTGGATGGTTGGACTCAAATAAAAAGAAGTACACCATGCTTATTATAATAGGATTCAAATCTGCTGAAATTCCAGATCTATGAACAGTACCCTGAAATTCCAGATATATGAACAGTACCCTGAAATTCCAAATATATGAACAGTACCCTGAAATTCCGAATCCAGCCGTCGAACTGTTTCGAAATGCGTGCACAGAAAAATCAGCTGTTTCGAGATGCATGCAAAGAAAAAGTTGAACGGCTGGATTCAGAATTTCAGAGATTTCAGGGGTACTGTTCATGAATTTGGAATTTCAGCTGATTTAAACCATTATAATATAGGCAGTGTGGATATCATAAAGGCATCATCATGCCATCACAAATTCACAATAAGGGCAACCGACAGATGCAAATACATTGCATCTAGAAGACTACAGCTACTTACAGATTACAAAATTGAAGTGCCTATTGCAATAACAACTAAACATATATAGTTTGTCTAAAATCTTGGGTTTTTATGCAGCATGGATAAGATTTTGGACCGCTACGAGTGTTGTGCAATTGCAGAAAAAGCTCTTTCAGAGGGCCATCCTGCACCAGAGGTAGAATTGTGAATACAAAATTCAAATTTCATTTGTAAAAATGTACTTTCTATGTACCTTTCAATTTAGGTGCATTCTGAATAAGTTTATGTATTACATGCTCGAACCTTTAAATTAGGAAAACTGGAGCCATGACTATGTCAAACTGAAGAACAAGGTTGAATCTCTGAACAGAACTAATAGGTATCAATTCATTTTCTACATAGATAATTAGAGTAGAACTAGCAGGGTGATCTTAAGCTCACCAAGCCTTTTGGTAAGTTAACTCTAAAATCTATCGAATTGGCGTCAAACAGTGAAATCCAAACCGTTGAAACTGATCTACTTAACGAGTGATGTGCTTACATGCAACGTTTTTAAATTTCGAATTAATCTAGTATAAAGTCAAGCGGTCAAAAAATGTTGAAAGGTGAATGCATTAAAATTAACTCATAAACCTTCTTTTGTTGACCACTTGCCTTTATACTAAAATAATTGAAAATTTTCAAAACTTTGTATGTAAACGCATTGCTCGTGAAGTAGATCGATTTCAACGGTTTGGATTCGTCGTTTGAAGCCAATTTGATAAATATTGGAGTTAAGCTCACTAAGAGGCTTGGTGAGCTTAAGAACACCGTAGTTAATTCTACTCTAGATATTTAATTCTGAGATGAATTTATATTGATCACAGTATGTAGCAAGTTCCACTGATCTCATGTTTAACGGTTCAGATCGACTATTTAAACTTTTAAAATAGAGATATGGATCCATAGCACGAGTTGATCCGTAATATGCATATTACCATTGCCTCACTCATTTTTTAGTCTCAATTTCAGCCTACACCTTAATTATAAGAAGTTAAGCCCAATTTTGAGTGAACCTCAAGCATCTGGCGAAACTTGTAGCCTGTTAATATTTTTTCAATTTATTATACGATCTCAGAGGATCCTTGCATGAATTTTATTAATTTTTATTTTTATTTTGTTAGGCATCTCATGGGGGAACAACTCGAGTCTCTTCCTCTTAAAGAGCTTCAGCAACTGGAACAACAACTAGACAACTCCTTGCGGCGTATAAGATCACGAAAGGTGGTGTACTCTTCCAAGTTGATAGTTTATATATTATTAAAATGTTGTAAAACAATAAGTTTGTGTATACTTATCATAGAGATTTTCCGTATTTTTTAGGAAAATCAGATTTTCAACATAAATGATTACACTCACAACTTTTTAAATAGTAAAATACTGGATGAACACTGAAAACAATGCACTATGGCATGCCCAATAGAGAAGAAAAAAAAAATGTTAGTAAAACAAGACTTAGAATTCACAAACTTTTATATATAGACAGACTTTAAATTTAAAGGGACTTCATACACCCTTAATTTCATACATTAGCTTTGATCAATAACGAGGAAGAAAGTATTCAGTTATCTGGATTTGAATTCTTCATTATATAACAATAAGTAAAAATTATTCAAAAAAAATGCTACATTGTGATAGAGGATGATACTAAAGGTTTTTCTTGGAAGAGTGTGACAACCACATGTTATACAAGTACTCGTAACTAGTTCATCCCAGGACGGGAATGACAACCACATGTCGGCCTGAACACAAAAACAGGGTTAAGAAATCTAAAAGAAATTAAGAAATATGATAAACACAAATTGATTGCATAAACACCCATAATAAGCTAACCTTCCTTAATCTGGATTTGTGACAATTATCGCCAGAAACGAATACATTTAAGCAAATAAAAAAATTAGTTTCTTTTCTTGGGCCAAAGGTGGGCAGAACAGGGTAACCTTGTATCTTTCCATACAATGAAAAATTGGGATAGCTAGAACAATACCAGTATCTTTGTACAATATTGTATTTCCCCAAAACAATCAATAGATGACTGACCTTATAAAATCAAAACTGCTACTTCAAATCACCTCACTCTTGTATTGGCAGCTTACCTCTTTTTTTGTGTCATTGTTCTAATTTTAATTTATCTATGCTTATGCTCACAATTTTTTTCCTTCAGTTTGAAGCAATGCTCCAAACAATTTCTGAGCTCCAAGCAAAGGCAAGTAATGTATACACTGGTATTTCATTTCAGTTCCCAACCTGGATGCCATGCTAGTCAAACACTGTGTTGAATGGAACCATATGTGATCTTTCATTGACGAATTCCTCCCTATAGGGAGGGGGGCGGGGGGTGTCAATTAGAGCTTATGTGAAGATGAATTTGTGGAGAGACTAATTACCTCCTACTTGGTTGTTTTTTTCCCTTGCAGAAGAAGTCATTGATCGAGGACAACAGCACACTGGAGAAGGTATTTTTTTTGTATTATTTTTCTAATTTACCCTAAAGATTACCATGCTGGGTACGTTACTAATGTCAACTTGGTCTGCTAATTGTGTGGCACTGCTACATGGAGCATACCAGTTTAACTTCCAATTGGCTTAAATTCTTGCATGTACCTTTTCCTCCTGTTGGCTGTTTGTTGTTTCAATTGTACAATCCAAAAGATGAGTAAACATAAATAAAGGACATCAGTGTCATACTTGTATGCTAGCAGCCTTTATTGTGATAATGGCTTTTAGAAGAGTGAGGTTAGCATGTGTTAGGCTAACCAAGAGAGCTTGGTGAGCTTAACTCCAAAAACTATCTTATTGGGGCTTCAAATGACAAATCTGAACCGTTGAAACCAATCTACTTCATGAGTTATATATGCGTGTATACTTGCAAAATTTTGAAATTTCAAATTCATTTAGTACAAAGTCCAGTGGTAAAAAAAATAAAGGTTTATAAGTTATTTCCATGCATTCATTTTTCATCATTTGTTGACCACTTGACTTCTACTAAATGAATTCAAAATTTTACGTGTACACGCATCATTCGTGAAGTAGGTCAATTTCAATGCTTTGGATTCTTTTTTTGAAGTCAATCAAATAGATTTTAGAATTAATCTCACCAAGCCCTCTCGGTGACCCTAGCACACACTAGCCTCACTCTAATTAGAATACCACCTTTTTTTAATCACGTCATTAACTTTTTAATTTAAAAAAATCTTATTGGATTTTATTGGTCAACATTTTTAATACATGAAGGAAGATACATACCTCCACAGTCCAACTTTAAAAATTTATTTTCTGTGATGTTTGGTGAATTTGAACTCTCATCTCTCTCAAAGATCCTCCACATTAAAAAGGCTCAATATCTAGGATAATTTCAGTATGTATCAGAGCCTAGTAGAATTCATTCCATGTACCTCTTACTCAGTTCCTCCCATTTGTTTTAAACTTGTTTTTAAAATAAATAAAAAATGGGATTAGGTTAATTTGTAAGGTAACTGAATTATTTTTGCTTGATAATTTGCAGCAATTTGTGGAGATGGAGAAGGAAAAGAACAAAAAAGAGGAAGCTGCATGCCAATCTCTAAGCAACTCCTCTTCAGCCCACCTGTTTCTCCCTAACCTAAACAGCAGGTACTCTTTTCTTTAATTAATTTTTAGTGCATTTATGCTTTTATTTCGTCTTAAAAATTTGATAGAGGGACTGACAGCACCAAAGTGCAAAAGCTTAAGCCAAGCTATAGGTAGTTGATCAGTCTTAAGGATTAAAGGATAAGAATGAATTAATTTTTTTGCTCATAATATTTACATAAGATAATTATTGCCCACCTTAAAGTAGTTAATACTTTTCATATTTAAGGAGTAAACCATTTCATTTTTACACTATTAAAGACCCTACATGTAAATGTCTTGATTCATGGCTAAGTTGAGAATCTAAATCATGCTTGTCTAGCAATATCATTTTTATTGTCCATGATCTTTCTCTAGAAAACAACTAATGTTATAATTCCCTCTTACAGTATGGCATATGATTTGAGAAATGTGGTGGAAGAGTCAGAAGCCGAAGAACAGCATACACAGACTCACAGCATTACTATGCCTACATGGATGATGCCAGCAGCAAACAGCTAATTAAATTGGTCTAATTGAAAGCAAAACGTTGGATGTACAATGTATAAATAGGGTTCTACCTATCACAATTTGCAAGATGAGGAAGTATGCAATGAGACCTCAACTCTGTCATTGACTATTTAGGAAAAATTATAGTGCCTCTTGTTTTGTCTCCCCATATGACCCCCACCACCTGTAGTAGTCTACTGATATGTATGGACCCCACTGTCATAATGGTGGATGACATGGAGGGCCAGCACAGGAGGTCCTGTATTTGTGCCTAGTTATTGTGTCTTTGCCTTGTGAGCTTGTGTATTTGTGTTGAACATATTGTGATTTCTGTTAGTTTCACGTTACCAGTTACCACCACTTAAAACAGGTGTAAATCCGCAAGGATGAAGTACCACGTAATGATATGATTGAGGTGCAAATTGTGCATTGTTGCTTTTATCTTTGGGTTACGATTTGTCTGAATGCTAAGATGAACATTCTTTATTATAAAATAAATGCACAAGGTTGCGTAATAAATTTGAAACACTTGATGGAAAGGGGTACATTTGCCATTTAACCTATTTCTTTTTCCTTTCTAATATAGCTTCATTCTAATTAAAGTCGAAGAACATAAAAGAGAATTTTCGTTCCAGAAAAAGAGATCCATAAAAACCAACCAGAAAACGAGTGTTAATTCATGACTTGTGTACCGCATGAATTATAATTGTTTATCCAAGAAAACCCAATAGAAAAGGTAACAGCTGATACTGACACAGATTGAATTTGGAAAAATTGTATTCTTTTCCTTTGTGGGCACATCCACCATGAGACCATGAAACCCGAAACTTTACACAATCAAATCTGTAACAAACACACTGCCTCAGGCTTGATGATATGCCAGGGTATAATTAGGGCGAGAAAAAAACTATCTGGTTGTACAATGCCCTTTAATAGTTGAATTTCTCGTTTCTTTTTTACTTTATATATATACATACAAGAGAACGTGGCACATAATAGTTTCAGTGCTCCACCGCATTATATACAGGCTTTGAAAAGTACCGGTGTACCCTTCTGGATATATCCACCAAGCTTGTTAGTCGTCATGTTGTTTCGCTAAATACCATTTTCTGGTTACAACAAAAAAATAAATCATAAACAATCAAGATGCTAAATTTCAATAATTAGATCAAACCGTACTTTATCTAGGGTAACAATTATGGCTATGATGTGCATAATGCCTGTAAAGCAAGAGTAAATAACCAAATAGAGGCCGATAGATAAAACAGGTTTTGGTTTTTTAAGTAACAAAAAATTTAGGCAGAATGCCTACCTTTCCACAAACAGGACAAGCTTCACTTCTTTCCATCCACTCATATATACATCCAAGGTGGAAATCATGTGAGCATTGCATTATGATCTTTGGATTGTCTGGTGAGTACTCTACATCACAAAATAATAATAATCATCATTTTAACGGTATCATAACAAAAAAGATACACAAAGAAATTGATAAGCTCATGTCCATTTATTTTGGGGATGAAGAATAGGAATGGACAGGTCTCCGATACCTAAATAAATGGAGAGCTTTCAAGTAGTTAAGCTAGTGGGCAGGGAACGGACAAATAGTTGGTACATAAGTTGGAAACAAGGCCTATTGGCAGTTGGGTATTAATAGGCTCGGGTTTATCGGCTTTTTAAATAGCAGCTCATGAGTATTCTCAAGTATATTTGGAACATTCTTCGTCCAGCTAAAGTTCAGGTTATTTCTATTTCGATCTTGTCAGTTCAGTTCAACTGGTGCTCAAAATTCAATGAGCAAGTTTATGTCAATCTATATATGATTAACTAGTGAAAGAAAGGAAAAAGGGGGTCATCTGACAAACCATCAAGACAAGTAGGGCACACTTCCTCGTCTTCAGCCGAGCCAAAGCAGTACGAAGCCTTTGATAACTCCTTTGGTTTGGCATTCAAGTCATAATCTGTAAAACAGCCCTTTGACTTTCCATCACAGACAGATTGACCCCACTTGTCCAGAGATTTTGGCAATTCAGTTGTTTCCCCGTTCTCTCTGAGCAGCTCCGACTCTTCATTGAGATGGCTAGATGACTTGTCACGCCTCATTCTGACAGCAAATCTTGGGTCGTCGTATGGCAATGGTCTCGGGGGAGATCGGTAGGTATCGCATGTGGGGCTTTCCATCGAAGTTGCAGTAGATTCTTCTAGTGGTTGTGGTGGAATTGCTTGCAATCCCCCATTTTGGAACATCAAGGTGTACTATACAAACAAAAAAATAAATATATAAAAGTAAATTTAGAATGTGTTATTCTAATTACCAGTATCTTACTACCAGAAACTTCTGGATGTTACCAAGTTACAGTAAAACAGGCAGTATTAGTTGTATTTGCATACATGAATAGATTCAATTATTTCTGTGAAAGTTGATTAAATTTTTTGTACTAGTCCTGTTTTTTTGGGATTTTACAATAGAAATATTAATTATTATTACCTCTTTTTCAGAACAAGACAAAAGAAAATTGATAAACTGATACTAGGTCAGGAATGAGATCTCCATAATATTTCTAATTTTGGCTATACATGAATTCTTTCCTGCGAAATTCAATTGTAGGTACATCTAAAAATTCAACAAAGAAATAAATTAAAAATAACAAAAATATACCGCTTGAATCAAATGTTGCGTAAAGCATCTCAAACAAACGCACTGTCCATATAGGGAATTGATTGATTGTATGTATCCATACAAACAATCTGTTTGCAAGCATGAAGAAACCAACCCCATTACTTCAAGGCTCCAATATTGTACCCAATCAAGCTCCAATTAGATAAATTCTGCACTTGTAATAGCTTAATTTTGATCACGCCTTCTCCAATGGCACAAAGCAATTCCTTTACAAATTGATTGATTCAACCAATAACCCACTTGCACAATCACTGTTATACAAAGACACAAGCTTGGCACGGTACAAGTCGATGGAGGCTGGAATTAAGTTACCTCAAATCTGAAAAAATACAATGAAGACATATATATAAGATTCTATTAGAAGTTCTTTTCAAATTCTCAAAAGGCATAATCGGTTCAATGCACCAGGATCAAACCTAAGCTAATTAAAACAAGACTTCTATTTTTAGAAAAAAAATATATTATTATTACCATAGCCTCCCTAATGCAAAAATAACACAATGTCAAATTAAATAAGCACTAAGTCATTTATTTCATATAACCATATTTCTCTTCTGAGAGAGAGAAAAGAAAGTAAAAGTCAAACAAGGTGGATTACCAAAAATTCGTTCATGTAACGAATTTGTAGAGAATTTTCAAATAACAGCACTAACAGAACGCAACAAATACACATAATATTAAAATTCTCAAATAACAAGGAGGAATCCATAACTACACAAACCTATATTTTAAGGCTAACAGAGAGCCTGGGCGGAAAAGGAGTTCAAAATAACAAACCTTGAACAAAAGATTAAAATTAAAATTCCCAAAACCTCATTCGTACCAGAAAACAAAATAAAACAAATGGGGACCTTCAGAAAACACTTCAGCGAGAATCTCAACAAAAACACTAACGAAACCAGCTTGCTAGTCACGAAAAGACAATAGAAAAACAAAAAGGACAAGGAAAGAGAGAGAGAAGTTGAAACAATCAATGGTCAGGTTTGGGGAAACTACTTGATTCGATCTAGCGTACCTCGGTCCGAAAATCTTACTTTCTTTTCTAGAACTAGAACGATCGAGCGAAAATCTCTCGTCCTTTTGCCTCTTTTCCAGATTCTCCCTCCGATGTGATCAATGGTTTTATTAGCAATTGACGGTGTTGACCAAGTATTGGGTTTTAGTTCGACCTTAGATCCTCTCACGAGCCTGATATCTCCTAGAAGAATCCAGTCCGTTATTTTGAGTTACGATTGGGGTAAGTACGAACCTTGATGTAATCGAACGGTCCAAATTTGTTAGATTGAAGAAATGCCTTGTAGTGGATAAGGATTATATCAGATTGAGCGGGTCAACACGTCAGAGTCAGACTTATTATTTTATTTATATTCTTTTGAGTTTGGAATGGGTTTAGGATAATCTCATTCTGTCATTCACGCTACTTTAGGATGGAGAAATAACGGGTCGGATTATGCTGTTTTCTTCAAAATCAATCTCAACACCCGACATCGCAATATTTTATTGTTAACAAAAATTAAATTCAAAATTAAATAATTAAATGGTAAAAAATAAATATAGGGAATATTTTTTCCAATCCCTAACCCTCTCTCTGACTAGGAGTGGTGAATCCGCTCCGTATTCGGCTACTATCCGTATCTGTTTTAAACGGAGCGGATACTTAACGGATACGGATACGGAAATATATTGTATATAATCAAAATACACGGATATGGAAACGGATAAATTTCTATACCTCTAAACGGAGTGGATATCAACATATATTCGTATCTGTATCCAAAGTGATTTCTATATATGATGTCTCATCTTTTATATTTTTTCACTCGTGGGATTAATTTTTGTAGAGATCCAGACGTTATATCTTTTATATTTTGTAAATCGAACGTGTTATATGCCGAAAGGATTTCATATTTGAATTTTATTAATTGGTATTTGTATTTTAAAATACATATGACTCAATATCCGATAATTATCCGTTCCGTATTTGTATTCGGAGATTATCCGTTCCGTATCCGTATTCGATAAGGCAGATAT